>JAHREE010150690.1:46825-92737 GCA_033628505.1 Tringa tobata
CCCCCCCCCCCCCCCCATCCCCCCAAAATGGGGAGAGGTAAATACAAACAGAATGTTGTGAGAAAATTTTTTGCTGTGTGAACACTTAAATGAACAGGATAATTTTGCAGTATTTCCTAAGGGCAGTTGGCTTTTGGATTCACTTGATCTTTCTGGAAGCATGCGTTCCTTTGCTAAGGTCACTTCGCCCTTTGCTCTTGTGCACTTGATCTTGCCTTTGTTCTTTTCCATATTGCCAGCTGAGAAGATGTTCCTTGTTTGTCCCAGTCAAATAGAATACCTTGGAAAGGTGAAATTTCTTAGTGGTTAAAAATCTCAAGTGCAGTACTTCACTCTCATCCTGCTTGAGTTCTTGATAGTTTGTTACACCTCTGGTTAGCAGCTCCTCTTTTAAAAAAGGTTAGATTTCTTTCAGATATTTTTTTTTCACAATTCTTTTACTCCTGTCCTGTTTCATCAGGGTCTTGCACATTGTTTTGTGGGAAAAGAGATATTTTTTTTTTCCCCAAAGGTTTCATGCTTTACTTTGTCTTTTTTTTGTTTGTTTGTTTCTGCTCTATTTCTAGCACTTTTATGGATAAATATGGCTTTAATCACCACATTTATGTTGATTAATTTCTTTATCGATGCATTTTCTACTGTCCAATCCTACATTTCAGGCTGTCTTTATGACATCTCCTTCTAGGTGTTCAGCTGTTGCCTTAAATTTTGTTGACCTGAACCAAGTTATTAATCTGTCTGAAGGCCATTCCTTTTCACAGTTTCTCCTGTCCTCCAGACCCTATCACAGGCTTCCCAGATGGCTAGATCCCTTCAATGGATGTTACTTTTGTCTCATCTTCTTTTTTTTTTTCTTTCTGTCTTTCTTCCATCCTTTTCCTTACTTGAGCAGGTGCCTTCCCGTATAGCCTTGAGGATCTGCACGGTGCGGATCGTGTCAAAGGCCTGTCCTTTCGGGACTGGGTTGCAGAAATCCTCTCTTGGTGCCTTGCGCCCTCGACCTTGCCTGTGTCATCTTCACACAAGAAGCTGCTGGGAGGTTCAGTTTTTTGTCCCCTTTTTGTAATCTTTTTAGTCTGCTTTTATGTCCTTTTTCTAGCCTTCCCACTTCCCATCTCCCTCCCAAAACCAATCTTCTTGCATTTTATACACAAGATAACACCTGTAAAGGTCTACGTCCCTTTCTTAACTATTGTCATATCTGTATTAACAACGTACTTGCTGTCAGTTCAAATTGCCTTCTTTTTCCCATAGTGATCTTGTTCTTTGTCCTCTGTGCTGTGCTTAGGAAGCTCTTTCTGTTAATGTAAGTTCTTATCCATATTTATTTTCTGCTAGCAGGTGTTTTTTCATAGTTCCTGCTAATCTCTACAATTTAATATTAGTTAAACATCAAGACCGCTACATTAGACAAACATATGTATTACTTCTGCGACTCCTTTGCTTATCCTCAGTCTTCTTTTTGTCTGGTTATCTATGTACCTCTCAAATCTGGTCATAGAATGTTATAGTAAGTACAGAAACTGGGTTATGTGAAATGGCATTTAGTGCAGTGAAAGAAGGATCTCAAAGCATGTATTTGTAATATTTAAGGATGCAGAATGATTAGGAAAGTTGTATGTAACTGGTGGATCTTAGCCACTGGCTAAATAAGTAAACATCTACCAAAGATGATGGAGATGCAGATGATACTTCTTTGAGACAAGGAAGGACTGGATGACCTCGAGGACTTATATTTCAGTATATTAAAAAACTTATATTTGTTTTATTAGAATGGGAAGAACTAAAGATGTTCTCCCCAAATTGAATGGTGATCTGTTTTAAGGGGATAAAGGTGATTGTTTCTTCTAGCCAGTCATGAGTTTGCAGACATCACTACTAGAAGTAGGGAGGTGAGGAGAATATTAGGTTTGAAAAAAGTAGAACTTTGCAAATGAAAAATACCCCATTAATTTTTGTATTATCATGGATATAAATACTATCTTGTCAGAGCATAAATCAGCTAACACTAGAAAGGCTAGAAAAGAGCCTTATGAACTGTCATTTTGGGGCAGTTTGTTCCGCTTCCCCAACACAGTGCTGTATGTGTGTTCTTTGTGCGGTCACACGGTTAGAGAACAGGTCCTGGAACAGACGCCTTAGTTTGCTGCATGTGCATTCCCTGCCCTGTTAAACAAGGAGGTGTTTGGGATGAGGGTAGGTCAGCCTGGGGAAATCAAGGGACCTTACTGCAGTGAAGAAATTTGATTTGGGAGATACTTGCAGAAAACTGGTTGAGTGAAAATGTACAGCATTCGACCTTGTGAGTAAGCTGTCGGTGGGAACTGATGGTTTTTCCTTTCCTAGCCCTGGACTAATTGCAGGCTAACAAATACAGAAAAGCGTATATATAATTAAGAAAAGAACATCATACTAATTCTAACTAGGGCTTTAATAGAGATCAATGTGATTTTTTGCAATATAGGCTTGTTAAAAAAATTTGAGTTGCTCATTGAGAAAACTTCAATTTGCTGATAAATAAAGGTGCCACAGATGTAATTGATCTGTGAGATGTCTGAATTGTTCTTCTGTTTTTGGAAAAAGAAATACTGTAGGAATATGAAAACAGTCTCACTAGGTCATTTAGCCCAGTGTCCCCAGTGGCAGGGAGCAGCAGAAGGATGCATGGAAATACAGGAACAAGACAAAAACCTGCTGATGCTTCATCCAAACACTGTGCTTTGTGGCTCTGGAGCTTTCTGACCCAAATCTGCCCTCTATGTGTAGTACTTCTATATGGATTTTGTTTATGTAAGTTAGTCTGCTGATGTCTTCCGGAACCCATATAAACTTTTAGCATTCACAGCATTTTGTGTCAGGAATTTTTGCAGCTTATCTTCCATAAAGAAGTACCTGATCCTGCCAACTGTTGTCTAATTCTTGCAAGGGAACAGACAGTGAGCTCTTGATCAGCCCCTTCTTTTCCCGTGCTAATCGTGATGCTGCTGAGCTGTGTTACCTCCCCACTCCCAAAGACATCCTTTTACAGAGTCAAGAGGTTAATTCTGGGCAGTTCTTCACACAAAAGCCATTCCATACATTATATCACAGCAGTGGATGCAATCACATCTATTAAAATGAGGAAGTTGATGGAACTCAAACATAGTACATGGGCTTTGTTAATTTCAGTTCCAAAGACAGTTGAGTTTTGGGTTTGTGGTTTTTTTCTTTTTTTTTTTTTCTTGGTTGCATCCAAGTGCTTCGTTTGAGGTTTGATGTCTGATTCTGAGCTGTGAATTGACATGCATGAAATAGAAAAGTGGTCACCGAGTTTTGTCTCAAGTTACAATTCACAGTTGTGTAAATGTGATGTTTTCCAAGTTAAAGATTTTTGGATTGTTGTGAATGTTACTTAAAAATGTGTGGAACCTGGAACACTTCATTCTAGGATGTGAGAGCTTTTGGGAAGTGGAGGAAGCAAGAAGAATTTCGATGCTGATGTTTCTGTGAACTAAATCTCTTAACAGGTTCATAGACATTGAAAAAAAGGAACTCATAGGAGGTGACATCTGTAGTTAGAGGAGCAAAGCTGTCTACAACTTTTTTTCTTGTACTTCTAAGAGTCCATTTTGAAAAGGCACTTTCAGTTGGGAAACCATTTGTGCAGTCAGAAGCCTGTTGCCATCAGACAATATCAGTCTAGTCTAAATTTCTTAACTGTTCCAGATGCTTCCAGCAACCTATTCTTACCTCCAGATAGCATCTGTCATCTCCTCTCTCTAGCGTTTGTGCCTCATAGAAGTCAGTAGCTGCTGTAATGCCTTGACATGATATGTTTCTAGCAAAGGTGGCTCCTATTTTTAGTTAAAAAAATATGCTGTTTGTATACTTGGTAATTGTTGTTGTTCTTAAGATCTATGTGTTTCTCTGCTAATGAGAGGCCCATGCTCACTGTGTGCCCTAAGTCCTGTGTGGTGCTGGGATGGATGGAGTCTGTCTTTCATATCAGACTTGCTGGTGGGTGCAGCTCAGCGCTGTATCGTACTGCAGAGACTCCCCGCGTTCTCCTCAGTCCTTTTCTAAAGCTCTTGAGGTGTTTTTGCTTTTCCTTTCTTGACACTTTCTTGTCCTTTTACCTATCAGTTCTCCAGGTTATTTTCCTCTGTCTGGAATGTCCAGACAGAAACCCTCCCTTTTTCTGCTTCAGCATTTTGGCTGCTATGATGTTGATGTCCCTTGAGAAAAGACTCTGCAGTAGAAATATCTAGAAAAGGACCACTCCAATGTTGTCTCATTTCTGCCATCAGACAGAAGTTCACTTCAGGAACGACAGGGAAGAAGACGCAGTCCCCTGGTGGCACAGGAGGATGGAAAGTGGAAAAGCCGAATGTGTGGCTTTGGAAGGTCGGCAGCAGAAGGCAGTGATGGGGATGGCAGCAGTTGTTGGGGAGGTGGTACATTCCCTGATGGTGTGCTCAGCTTTGGGAGGGTGTAGCTAGGGCAGGGATGGGCTACAGGAATGTAGGCCATGGGCAGAATTCTTGGGGACCAGCACAGATGTGTGAAATGTTGGTGGTGAGCCTTTCTCGGTGTGTCTACTGTGTGACCGTGCCTGGCTGCTCTGCAGGCACCTCTGCTCTTGACTTCATCTCCTCAGAGCTGTGAGAGCAGTCCCCCTTCCCCTGGGGACATACTGTGGTCTTTTCCTATGGCCCACAGTCGTTTTGCCCTCTGTCCATTAAAGTGTTGGAAGTAGTGCAGAGTAATCTATGTGTATGGAATCAGTGGAGGAAAAAGTGGGTAGGTCTGTGGGCAGAGCAGAGCTGGGTCAGGCAGAGGGGTCCAGTGGAGGTGATTTCCCAGGAGGGAGGATGTGTCAGTGCTCTTTGGCACTGCAGCCTTCATCATGGATGGCACTTGTTCAGGACTCATTTCCATCCCCCTTGAGGAAGAGGGGAGAGACTGATCCTAACCCACAAACTGGTGCCCCTCCACGGTCTCTTTCACAACACGTAATGGCTTTGTACCACATCAAAAGACCTAATGCTATTCTATAGTATCAAGACTTTTTTTTTTTTAATGTCAGTATTGTGAAAAATTCAGTGTATTGTCTGTCACAGTCTTGTCTTATATGTGTTTGAGAGCAAAATAAGCTTTTAGACAAGGTAGGGTACTGCTTGTGTGTTCTCCTTTTATAAAAGTTTAGATAGAGAAAGCATTTCTGTATCTTGGGAGTCTCGTGGGCTTGCAGCAGGGAGATGCAGTTGCATAGTGAGTAATATTTTATCTATGGTGATATTGGAGATAGGAACATGAGAAGGGAGGGGAAGGATGAGGCGGGGCAAGGGCTGAGATTGAATATGCTTTTCCTAGAGCTGCCTCCTTTTTCTCAGTTTTGTTCTTTCTCCACATTTTTGTTTCGGTACTTTACAAAGGGGACTGAAGGCAGTTCAAAGATGTCAGACTTAGATCGAGAGTAGATTTGGCTTGCTGGCCTTGTTCCCCAGGCCCTAGGTTGTCCTTTACAGGGGGGAGGAGCGGACCTGCGCCTGATCCCTGTGGCCAGGCAGCCTCCGGCAGGGATGAACCGAGGTGGCTGTGCCCGGGACTGTCAGATGTCCCCGGCTGAGTGACAGGCAGCAGCGGGCCCAGCGGGCTGCTTGTGGCTGGAAGGGGGCCACAGTGTGTGGATTGACAGACAACAGAGAGATCTTAAGCACCAGCCCCAGGAGAAGCCTTTTCTGGGCCGTTGGTTGCTGTGGGCCTGGGAGGGGGCGGGGTGGGGGAGGAGGCAGGAATGGGGGGAGCTGCTCCGCTCCAGCGGTTCTTGTAGCGCCATGTTTATGGGAGATGTTTCCAGCTCTGCACAAAGCCTCGGTTTTGCCTCTTTGCTGCCTCCTGCTGCTCCTCTGCTCGGTGACCATCCCCACTATCGGTTTCTTACGCCAGTACCTGCTGGATTCACCTTCTAAGCGCCCTGTGCTGGTCCCTTTCCAGCCTCAGCCTTCCTTCTCTTTCCATACCAATGATAGCTATTGATTCTTTGCTGATCATTCATTTGCCTTCTTTCTTTCTCCAATTTCCTTCATGCATACAAGTGCAAGGAATATCTAAGACTTGTGATGATCAGGGAGGGCACTGAGCTGGAGCTTTGGGGATGACAGTGGATTTGTAGATGCAGGTCCAAATTATACTTAGAATTATATATTATTATGCTATATAATTATATATTTGGAAATTATAAAAGGATGAAACAAAGGTAAAATAACCTGTTTTAAATTTTTCTTTTATTTATTAATGGTACAAAACCCATTTTTATTCCCACCTCCCAAGGGACGGTCCTGCATACACCCTGGGGCACACGCACCTCGCTTTGGAGACCACTAGTGTACTTCTCCCAAGGACTTTCTTAGTCTTTAATTGTTGATAACTCAGAGAACTTCCTGAACCAAGTATGTTTTCCATGTTATTAGCAGCCCTTTGGACAGGGGTGACTGCCTGCGGATTTGCAGACTCCCTCCTTTGGCTTGTGTGTGAGCTTGACTGCTGTGGCCGCCTCTGATGGAGGTAGTTTGTTATTCTGGAGGGGCGGTGAACAGTCAGTGCCTAGCTGCCCTCTCTAGGCCACTCCTGATTTTGCACAGCTCTAGCAAATGCCCGCTTAGATTACCTTGAATCACCTCTTTCCAGATGGAAAATCATAGTATATTTACTTACACTTGTGCGGATGCAGTTCTCTATCTTAATCATTTCTGTGCCGGTTTTTTTTCAGATCTATTTACCATTACTGAGCCGCAGGAACCAGAACTGCACACTGCATTCAGCATGTGGGCAAACCATGGGCAGTGACACAGTGATGTTCTCTGTTCTCTTCCTTGTTGTTTCTTTTGTTTAATGGCTTTTTTTGACCTCTAGCAAGCAATGAACTGATTTTTTAAGTGTCTGTTTAAACTCCAAGATCTTGCTTGGGCAGCAAGTTGGGCAGCAGTCAGTTCAGAGCCCGTTGTTTTGGATGTGATGATTGTATCATTTTTTCCTGTGTAATTCACTTATATATTGAAAAATTAAATTTGTCATCTTCCTTTTAAGTGTTCATTCTGTCTCATAAAGTCTTTCTGCAGTTCTTTGAAGCTGGCCTTCATCCTTGCCAACCTGAATAACTTAGTGTTACCAACAAACTTTTTCACTTCCTTGCTTTTTTGCTCTCTTTTTTTTTGGTTCCTTTTTCTCAGGTTGCTTATGAATATGCTGAAAAGCTTGACTCTCAGCAAAACTCTGCATGTGCCTTCCTTTTATTTTCAGAACCAATTACTTTTACCTCATTTCTCTTCATTTTGTTTGGTGTATGATTTTTCTTATTCATATAATGGTTCAAATGCCTATAGGGTGTGTGTGTTTTCTGCATTTTCACATATACATAGACATATAATAAACATCTTGGTAATTCTTAGAATGAAGCTAAGCTCTTCCTTGTTTTAAATTACATTTTACAGGGGATAATTATTTTACTGGTGTTTTTCCTTGATGACTGTAGATTTTTAGGGTTTAGAATTGAGTTTACTGTGTGTCCGGTACAGCATTAAGTTAGGGATTTGAACCAAAGTGTTTCTCCAGAACACGCTGAAATCAACGTAAATGTCTGGACTTTAGAATGCCTACACGATCTGCTGACAAACTACCATGTTCCTTTTATTTTTTAGTTAGTTTTAGAGACTTGATCAGAGACATGACTTTTTCTTGTAGGATTTGTGTCACTTTATGAACTTACCCTGTGCTCCAGTGTAGGTGAAGGAGAGGGCTTTTAGAGGAGAATCTTTTCATGGTTCACCTTTACTTGTTGCAATCCTCTTGCTGATCAAGCCTGATGGTCGGGACAGGGTCTGAAGCACTGTAGATGTGAGCTTGCTGTAGCTTTGGTTAGCTGTGAATGGCACTGATTTGGACTGTGTGTAGCTGCCATGGAGTTTTTTCTTGGGTCTGAAGGTAGAGCTTTCTGCTGTGAGCTGGCCTGGATATGGTATTGATCACTGAGTGTTTTCCCAGCCCTAGTATTTTTCATCCCTGTTTCCTGTCTACTTTATCACTGGATTCCTCTTTATGAAGTCCAGGAAATACCAGTCCAGAGCTCATGTGCTCCATGTTGGTGCTTAGTGCTTATCGGGGTGTTGAAAATGGGGAACTTGCTGGAGCCAGTGTCCCATTGTATACAAATGTATTTGCAGCTGAAGAAACAGGGACCAAGCTGTCTCTTTCTGTTTCGCTTCTTCTCTAGCGACCTGGGATGCCATCAGGAGCTCGAATGCCCCATCAGGGGGCTCCCATGGGTCCCCCAGGCCCTCCATACGTCGGAAGCCCCTCGGTGCGACCAGGGATGCCCCAGGCTGTGATGGAAACCACAAGGAAACGTACGGCACCCCAGCAGGTCCAGCAGCAGCAGGTCCAGCAGCAAGTACAGCAGCAGCAGCAAGCCACTCAGAGCCGGACTCGGAGGTGAGTGTCGCAGACAGAAAACCTGGGAGGATAATCTGAGGGAGAAAAAAACGTATCTCCTTAGCAATAGGTAAGACCTTTAAGATCGAATGAGACAGAAGAGTTACATATTGTCAGTTTCTGAAAGGAAAAACATTGGTATACCTTACTTTTTACTTTGTGAATGGTCTTGAAGAAACTGACTTTTACTAAGGTCTGGTTTTGCAGTTATGCTTTTATGTTGCAGGTTTATCAGGCTATAAATCTGGCCATTATATTTAGCCTTTAAGTTGATGAACAGTTCTCCTGCTAATACAGTGCAATTATTATATTATTTGTTGTCTGTTCTGTATAGTTTCTCTGATTTCTGACTGGCTAACAAAATGGTTTGCAAATGAGACAAGTGGAAAAAATTTTTGATTGGTCATGTGAATACTTGCACTATGGTCATTCAGGAGAGTGGTCATAAAATTTGAAACTGTTACAGGCATTCCTACATATAGAGTAGAAATATGGTCATAGGGAATAATCTCATAGAATTAGAGGGATTTGTTTAAAGGAACTTTCTTTTAAAAGTATGCCTACTTTGTATAGTGCTGAGTGCACTCTCTCTTAAATAACAGTTTGCTCATTTCTCTTTGCAACTTGTTAGACCTCAGCAGCCTTGAGTTCCAAGTACCCAGTTACTGATAAATACATAGGGCACAGTCATCTGGGTCGTCTACTGTTTCGGACAGTGTTCTAGTAGTGTCATCATACCTAGCTGTAGGTAAAACATGACTCTCTAAGGTCAGGGCTTCAGAAGCCCTGCTCCGTCCAGGTTACGCGCCTTGAATCAGCAAGCCAGACTGGGGGATACTTATATCTGGGATGCATCTGGAAAGGACACTAATCCCGACAGTATTAAGAAATTACATTTGAATACAGAAGGAATGTGTGTGAGTGCAGCACATGAGCACAAGAGATGCATGGAGGCCTTGCCCAGCACTACCAAAATGCACATTCCACAGCACCTCCCAGGAGGAACTGCACAAAATAATGCCCAGCCTTCAAACATACAGAGTAGATATAAGCTGAAAGAATTGCCACTGCTGGATAATTAAGGTAAACTTTAGTCACTAGCTAGTTTCCAGGGGTCAGTATAGAATATTTTCTAAAAGTTGATGGCCCAACTCGCAGAAGGAGGCAGTTCCCCCTCCCCAGTTCTTAATTTCAGTGCTGTAGTTTGGAACCCAGCAGCAATCGCTGCTCGAGGGAGTCCAGCTTAGACTGGTGCTTCCCAGGTACCCAGGAAAGTTTCTCCGTTTCTTCTGACATGCCTTCCTTCTGGATGATGTGTTGAACGTTTTCCCCTTGTTAATTTCTACCACCCTGTTGTTTCCCGCTGAAAATTTTCTGTGTTTTAAGGCAAACTTTTCTGGCACCTTGGGTCCAATTCTGGAAGTAATCGAGTACTAAGTTTTATGGCACAAACAGGCCAAGAAGGTGTAGTTGTCCTTTCTTGGCAGGTTTGGTGGAGACAAAAATCTCATTTCTGTAACAGACTATTGGAGAATTGATTGAGACCCAAGATGTTTTGAGTTTTTGGTTTGTTTGTTACTTGCTTTTGATTGCAAGCCTTTGGGGCTGTTGCAAGTGTGTGCATATCCCGTTTCCCTTTGGAAGGATGGAGCTTGCTCAGGCATTGGTTCCAGTGCAGATTTGATTTTGTGAGCTGTGGAAGGTGCTGGAGGTTCACACCATGTAACATTCCAGTCCTGTTACTCCTATGCTTTTTAAAAGGGATGTTGTTCACCTGTGAAGTTGGGTGTGACTGTGGGGATGAATTTTCTGCCCCCAAGGAAGGGTGTAGTTTGCACCTCTGAGCACGAAGAGTTGGCTTATATGGGGATGGGGAAGACTCCGATATTTCAGGCCAGGCGTAAGCCTACGTATTAGTATACCCAGGATGGGAGTTTGCCACATGGATGTGTGTGGAAACAGCTTTTACGTGGACATGGCTGATGACAGACTTCCTGTATGAAAGCAGTGAGGAGGGGCATCCTTGACATCTCAGAGCAGCAGCAGGCAGCTCGCTTCCTCCCTTCCTGCTGTTTGTCTGTCACAGGTGGAGTGATTCATCTCCTGCTTAAGATAAAAGCCTTGCAAAGTACAGAGGTGAAGAATAAGGCCTGAATTCCCTCTTGACCCTGTTAGAGAAAGCTAGGTGACAGGCTTGGTGGGCACAAATGGTTCTTACAATCTGAAGAATTCAAAAGACAATGTATTTGGCAGTCTTCCTGACAGCACCATTTCTTAGGCACATACACAAGTATGTTTTTAAATGCATAGATATACAAATGTGCTACTGTATGGGTATGGACACATCATGTATATATGCTGCAGGGACACATCTATCTTCCCACTTGTGCGTTCATAAAGATGAACAAGCATGGAAGCGTAAGCCCGCTTACCTTTGTATATCACTCACGCAAAGGTATTGTTACAATAAAACAAGTGCGTATATATATATATATGTGTGTGTTTTCGTACATCATATGAAATACACCCGGTTTCAGGAATGAACAAATGAACGCACATCATCTGTTTGAACAAGTTCACATTCTGTTTACAGGCACTCAGCCACTTCCATGTGCACACACATGGGTGCATCCACACACACTCGCACGCTGTCCTCCTCCTACATGCCTTTTCTGCATCTACAGAGAGCATGTGCACATGCACTTGCATACATTGCCGCCCTGCACCACAGAAGATGCTGTGATCAAAGAACTTGCACACTTCTTTCCAAGATGCATAACAGAGAGCCCTGGTTTGTTCTGAGCTAACTGCCTCCCCGGCTGCTGAGGGAAGGGGTCCTGGGTCCTGGCCATGGGTGAGACCCTTCTGCTGATGCATGCACAGCTGTGCACCAGCATGTGGAGATGTCAGGATAATTTAGCAGGTGGCCTCGTTACTCCTAGATCTGTCACCATGGTAACGTGTTTTTTTCTTTAAAAAATGTACAGTGCCAAGAGGAGGAAGATGGCTGACAAAATTCTCCCTCAGAGGGTGAGTCGCTTTCATTTCCTATTCCCTTCACAATCAGTTCAGCATCTTACTGTAATTAGAGGGATTTTAGAAAATACTTTCACTTTTTGTTTAAACATCTAATTAAAAAGTAAGTAGGCAGTGGGTGAAAGTCTGGAGCGCAAGGCTGGGGCTGGGGCTGGGAGCTGGGGGTGTGGAGCAGCCTGGCCCGTGTCCTCCTCCAGCCCTGGCTTTGCCGAGCCACCACTGCCACTTGCTGGATGGACAGTGGTGCTGGGCTGCCAAGCACACGCCTTCATGCTGGGGCCCTCTGCCTCATAAGGGTGTTTTTGATCAATTTTTGAGGCTGGCCAAAGGCTGGTTAAGAGCACAGCTGTGCCTGTGGGAGATGGGCTCATTCTCAGGTCTGTCTGGCACAGTCGAGCTACCGGGTTCTGATTTTCCTGGTTGTGTCCTGGTAGCATTGAAGTGAACCCATGTAAACAACAGAGTTCAAGGGGCATGCATTGTCCAGAGAGTTGTTTATTCTCGTGTCCCTGGGGATATGTCTAGCTTTTAGTGTCTGCCTATGCTTGATCCTCAATGCTTAAATCTTCTACTTCCTTTTTAAACATCGGAATTTCTCTCTGCTCCCCTTCTCCTTCATTATTGCCAGACTTTTCCTTTCCTGTGCCCTCTTCAGAACAATTCTCTCCAAACCTACTTGGTTGGTCCCAAAAGGCAAGCTTCCATAGTCTTCAAAACACATGCCCTTGTCACATCCTCATCCCAGTTTCTTTGACTCCTGGTGCTTTTGGTCCACCTCTCCACTGCTAGTGTCAACTCAAACTTGCTGTCAGCCCCCAGATTCTCCCCTGTGACATTCCACAGGTACCTGGTGCCGGTCACCTGAGGAGGTGAGCCCACTTTTGGTACTCCTGATACCATATTACCACTTCTTTTAATTCCTGCCACCCTCTAAAAGCACAACCTTTCATAGGTTAGGCATTAGTTCTCTCATGCTGCTGTCTTGAAAGGACTAAGCTACCATTAAATTCAGACCTTTGAACTACTTGCAGCCTCCATCATGTTTGTGTTAGAGCTTCATTCCTGCTCTGCTTGAAGGCTGTACTTTCTTAGGATGAAACTTATGGTTTTTGTGCTGTCAGTTCTGTCTGTCTCACACAAATTCTTTTCACAAACAATTATACATCTTGTATGGTGAGGCTATCGCTTTAAATATATGTCCATTTCAAGGCTTGTTGTTGTTGTTGGGGTTTTTTTGTCTGTTGCCTTTATAAGATAAAAAGGTCTCAGAACAGAGGTGACTAAACTTCTTTTGACAACAAAAGACTTGTGCCTTTGTGTATCAAATACACGATAATTCTTTAATAGGTAGAGCCTTATTCAAGCATGTCAAAAACCTATACAAGTGCTAGCACCTTTCAGAATCATGCTTGGTTCTGAAAAGTTACTAACTCTTCTTGTCTTTCAGTATTTTTGAGGGGGCTTGGAGCAACTTGGTCTGGTGGCAGGTATCCCTGCCCAGGGCAGGGGGTGGTACTGGATGCTTCCAACTCTAAGCAGTCTATGATTCTAAGATTATGGAGTTGCGTGGGACCTCCTGTCACATCCAGTTTGGTTCCTCCTTTCATGGAAGCCACGACACAACTGGTGCCTCAGAGTGGTTAGGTTTCTTACTTCTGGGATACTTTAGATTTGGCAGCTTTTTTTTCTTTCCTTTTTGCTTGCCTCAGCAAATCAGGTGCTTTTAGTTTGCCAAATAAGAGGGGCTCCCCACAATTCTAATCCTCACAGTTCTTTGTTACATCTATTCCAGGTTAAATTTACTTCTCTTGAACCTATTTCAATCTACCTCTCAGGAGACCAGAACTATACATGGTATTACAGGCTACCAGTGTCACCAGTGCTCGAATGCCACTAATGCATTTTTTTATCTCTACTGCAAATAGGTAGTGATGCAGATTGGGATCACATTTTGGTTTTTATGGCCTTATCACACTGATACAGCATATGCTCATTCTGTGATTGACGAATACTCACAAGTGTTTCTACTTTCTGTTGTTTGCAACTGATGAATTCCCATATTAGAGCAGGAAGTATGGGTATAGACTCTAAGGAACATGATTCTGTGCTTTGTATTGCTATATTTCATCTCATTTCTGTTATACAGTTCTCAGCTTCCTTACATTCTCTGTACTATCCTCTGCCTTGTATTGAAGGTGCCGCCCAAATTTGTCATTATTAAGTTTTGTTAGCATACTTCTCCTTTTTGTGCTGAAGCTATTAATGAAAATATCTAACTAAAATCAGTTTCAAAAATGGTCCATCAGGTATTTCCTGCTTTATACTTTTTTTTCCTATGCCAGTTCTTTACCACATATTGATTTTATTCTAATCCCCATTTCTTAGACTTAAGCAGTGGTTCCCTTTATTGACTGTATGTCAAATGCTTTACTTAAATGCAAGTTGATTGGATCTACTGCATATGTTTTGTCTAAAATGCAATTTTAATGAAAAGAAAGACTTGGTTAAGCCCAGGCTGACATGCTGTAACATAGCAAGGCTTGGCATTTTTTATAGTGTATTCAACATGAACTCCAGTTTTGTGCGGCAGGCCATACCCCCCCTCATTTTCCTTACCCCACCTCATTTTCCTTACCCCTGATCCTTCCCTTGTTCTCTGGTCACTGAAACCCTCATTCAGTTTCAGAGAAGCTCATAGGCACCTTCATTCATAGCTGGGCACCTGGGTATCTGGAGCTGATGTGGCCTTTGTGACCCGAGCTTAGCAGTTGTGCCTCAGTTTTGACCTGAGGCCACAAGCTGTAGAGCAACATGACTGCACGTCATATTGCACCTCTTCTTTCTCCAGGCCTTGTTTCCTCATTACTTCTGGTCAGCGTCTTACTTTCTCTTCGTTCTGAGTCATTACATTTTTTTCCCAGGCACCGTGACTGTGATTCACTGTTTCTTCAGATTCCTTCCCTGCTCTTTCTGATGCAAGAATCTCAGCTTTGTGACTCCACAGCTGTGTGCGTCCTTGCTTTTCCCCGTTTCACGGGCTGAGTGGGGTGCAACTTTGAACAGTGAACTGCTTCTCCTTCCATGGCATGGGTGTCTCTTAGTATTGGCTACTGTTCTTCTCACTGGGCCTCAGATTCCCATGAGGACTTTTCATCTAGCTGTGCTGATAGGTTTTTATACCGCTGTCCTCTCCTTTTCATCCTCTCTACTTCATTCTCTTTTGCACAAATATTCAGTCAACTCCTGCTGCTGTTCGCTGGCCACCAAATGGATTCTGTGCCCAGATCCCATACGGTAATAGCTGTCCTGTTGTTTGGTCTCTGCATGGCTGTTGTCTAACTCTTTCTCCATCTGAACCAACCAGAGGTGAGGAACACCCAGATCTGCTATTCACTTGAAGAAAGAAAAGATGTGATAATCAGTGGTAGCCTTGGATGTAACAACTGTGAAATAACGAAGTTCAAGATCTTGAAGGGAATGAAGAAGGAGAGTAGCCAAGTACAGACCCTGGACTTCAGACAAGCAAAGTTTGGCTTATTCAGGGAATTGGTAGGTGTGATCCCATGGGAAGCAGCTCTGAAGGACAAAGTGGCTCAGGGAAGCTGGCAGGTCTTTAAGGACCCTCCAAGCACAAGAGCAGTCTGTCTTGATGTGCAGAAAAATGAACAGATATTATGAGAAGCGCAACTTAACTAAGCAGGGAACTCGCAGTGGCAGTCCCAACATCAAAAAGCAGCACACAAGAGGTGGAAGCAGGGACATTTTGAAACGTTTAGAAACGTTGCCTGGATATAGGGAATGGTATCAAGAAAGTCAAAGCTCAGCTGGAGTTGAGACTTCCAAGGGACATCAAGGACAACAAGAAAAGCTTCTGCTGTTACATTAGCAATAAAAGGCTGACCGAGGACAATGTGTGCCCGATGCCGAATGGGCTGAGTGATACAGTGATGACAGAAAGTCTGAAGTACTCAACACCTTCTTTGTGTCAGTCTCACTAACAGTGTCTCCCATGATTCTGTGATCAGTGATGACGTTCAAGAGGAACAGTCAGCAATGGACAGGGATTGAACCAGGGATTACTTGGGAAAACTCGACCCATACAAGTCTGTGGTACCCAACAGGCTGCATCTGAGAGTGCTGAAGAAACTGGCCAATGTCCTTGCAAGGCCATTCTCTATCACCTTTGAAATGTTGTGGAAATCAGGGCAGGTTCCTGATGACTAGAAAAAGGCAATTGTTGCACTCGTCTTTGCAAAAGGCCAAAAGAACAGTCCAGGGAACTTCAGCCAATCGGCCTCACTTTGGTTCCCTGGACAGGCGCTCTTTGAAACACGTTTCTGGACATGTGCAGGAGAAGGAGGTAATAGGGAACAGCGAGCATGGATTTACCAAGGGTAAATCATGCTTGACCAACTTGATTGCCCCCTCTGATCAAATGACTGCATCTGTGAGCAAGAGATAGCACTGGCTATAGTTTACCTTGGCTTTAGCAAAGTTTTCACCATTGTCTCCCATAATAGTCTCGTGTCCAACGTGTCCAAGTTGGGACATTTTGGTCTAGATGGGTGAACAACCACCTGGCTGGATTATTTGGCTAATAGGTTGCACTCTGTGGGAAAGACAGTGCTGACCAGAGTACTGCAGGGACCTGTCCTGGCAGCCGTTCCATTTAGCGTCTTTGTCAATGACCTGGAGGAGGCAGTGGAATGCTGGCTTATAAATTCTGTGGATGGGGGCGGGGGGAACCAGTCGGTATGCTTGTGGGCAGGCTGGAGGAATGAGCCAACAGCAACTTTATGAAATTCGACAAGGTCAAATGCAAAGCTCTTACTTGAGAAAGTGGGGAGCAGTAAGCTCTTGCTGGGGCTGCCTTGCTGGGGAGCAGCACTGCTGGAAAGGCCCTGGAGGCCCTGTGGACAGTGAGCTGAGTGGGAGCAAGACGTGCCCTGGCAGCAAAGATAACTGTATGAACAGCCAAGAGATTGAGGGACTAGATTGCCCCTCTGCTCAGTACTTGTTAGCTCAGAGCTAGAGCACTGTGCCCAGTTTTGGGACCCCTCAGTTCAAGACAGACATTGGCACATTGGACTGATATCAGCAGAGGGTCATCGGGTTGGTCAGAGGCTGGATCAGCATATGAGGAGAGGCTGAGAGAACTGGCCTTGTTCAGCCTGGAAGAAGGGTGGCTCTGGGGGGACCTAATATCTGATTTCCAGCTCCTAAGAGAGGATGGTCAAGAAGATGGAGTCAGACTTTCCAGCGGAGCATGGCAGAAGAATGAGAGCCAGTGAGCGAGCATAAGTTGAAACAGGAGAGGAGCTGGCTATATGCAAGGAGAAGCTTTTTCACAACAGGACAGTCAAGCATTGGAAACCAGAGAGGTTGTGGGATCTCTAACCTTGGAAGTTTTCAAACCCCAGCATCAAATCATAGAATGGTTTGGGTTGGAAGGGACCTTAAAGATTATCTCCTTCCAACCTCCTACCCTGGGCAGGGACACTCAAAGCCCCGTCCAACCTGGCCTTGTACCCCTCCAGGGATGGGGCAGCCACAGCTTCTCTGGGCACCAGTTCCAGTGCCTCGCCATCCTCACAGCAAAGAATTTCTTCCTAATATCTAATCTAAATCTACTTCATTGATGACCCTGCTTTGAGCAGGAAGGTGGACTAGAGACCCACCAATATCTCTTCAAGCTGGTATCTGTGGTCCAGCTGCTGTTCCATAGAGCATCTCTAGCAGAAGTCTCCAGAAATGTTGCTTTCACATGCCATCTGTCTCCCTGCTCTAGAGATGGTGCTTTTTCATGCTGGTTGACTTTATGGTTACCTCTCCAATTGTTTCTTTGGCCTGTGAGCCTCAGATGTTTGGCTGTGTTGTAGCCACTGCCCAGCCACTGAACATAAAGGAGCTATTGAATTGCTTTTACTGGAACTTTGAGAGTAACTCATAAATTACTCTCCTCATAGTTCTAATTCATAGATGTGATCTATAGCCTTCTTTTATGTAATTAAACATTCAAATATAAACTTACAGGTATTGCTTCTCGCTGTCCACGTTAGTCTGTGCCAGTAACTGATTACCATATAAGGGGCTGGTGAAAGACTTGCTTAACTATTGCTTGTAGTGTTGCAGGATCTTTGCATTTTTGAACATCTGCATGTGGCCATGAAATTCAGAATGCCATAGTCTCTAATTGCTGCTGTTACTGGACAGTGTTATTGGCTCTGTGGTAGCCAGTCAGGAATCCTCTCTGAAGCTCTGTCTCTTAGGGATCAAGACTCACAAGGTGGCACAGAGTTACCATTTCTGAGGAGTGTGAGCCCTTAGCTGTCCTTCTCCGACCACCACAGAAGCCTCAACAGTAGAAACACTTTTGTCAATAAACTATAGGCTAAAATTTCTTAGCAGGGAAACTGTCCGGTAGCTGATAAGTCACACTTCAGCCACTGTCACCTGTAATACACAAATGCTGGCTTCTGAGCACTATTTTTGAAATGTTTAGCGTGCATGCATCTGCTGTAGGTAGTAAAACATTGGCTCAGGTTCTAAGTGAGCTTGTCAGACTTGGATGAGCAAGAAGTTTTGGCTTCTGTTACCTCTCTCAAAATGGAAATTATAGGCTAACCTAATTCTAAGCAAGTTGCCAAATCTACATTTATTGGTGTGTGATGATTTTTTTTTTTAAAACAAATTGCTGAGCCTGTTTTGTTTGTCCTGCTCAGATAGTGAAGAATCCAGCTCCAATTATTATTTGCTACTTGAAATGTATCAAATTATGTTTATTATTTTTTTTATGGCACCTTTACTGATAGCCCACTTTCACTTGGAAAGAAATATCAACCTGAAGGGCATGTTCTTCTTTATCTGTTTTTTTTTTCTTTATTATTTTTAGCTTAAACTAAAATTAAGTTATGCGAGTGACAGCACTGTGGCTGTCTGCTACAGATGGTCTCACTGATCAAGAAGGAAAGAAAGCCTTTTGTAGACATATGGAGGAACCCCTCAAACTTACAGGGGAGCTTTAACTACCTTGACATCTGCTTTGAGGGCAGAAGCACTGGGCTTCTGGGTTGGATTGATGACAGTTTGACACAGGTGATCAACAAGGGGAGGTGCTCTGACAGACCTGTTAACCTACAAAGAAGGAAGAAGTGGTTGGGGATGTGAAGGTTAAGGGCAGCCCTGGCTGTGGCAACCATGAGATGGCAGAGTTTGCTCTCCTGAGAGAAGCGAGTAAGACCTGGACTTCAGGAGAGCTGTTTTGGCTTGTCTGGGGATCTGCCGGGAAGGATCCTATAGGAAAATGGGGATCCCTGGAGGACAGAAGGGCTCAGGGAAGCTGGCTGAACTTCAAGGACAACCTCTTCAAAGCAAAGGAGAATGATCAGACCAGTGTGCACAGAGTTGAGCAGGCCTGGCAGGAGGTCAGCATGGTGAAGCAGGGAATTTCTGACAGACCTCAAACGCAAAGAGGGGGTGCATCCTGCATTGTTACGTGATACTGCTGGGACTCTGTCTTAAGTTTCTTCTCACTCGTTGAGAGCAAATTAAGAAGAGTATGAAATGCGAACGTTATCATGATGCAAAAAGATTATTCCAATAATGGGGTAAGAAGTCAAAGACTCAAAAATGTCCTGCATGGACCTTTGATTTAGCCCACTATCCCATCTTCACTGTCACCATAACACATAGAGAAGAGTACACACACAGTCAAGTACAATTCTTCTCCCAAATACTCTCCCCACCTGCAGCTGTTTGCAGTTCGAGGAATTACATGCAGTATTATCTTTGTTGGCTGATTTTAAAGTGTTTATGCTTTCTTAACATTTTACAATGTTTAACAGTTGGTTACAGGAATGGAATAGGAAATACCTTTTCAACTTCCATGTGGTAAAAGATGTGAAAGTACAGAATAGGAATATTTATTGAAGATTACTGCTGTTTCTACAAACTTCTTAGAAATTTCATTAAATCCTGGGTCCAGTACCCTGCAAACCAGCTGAAAGGTTTATGTCACAGCTGTAGTATATGCTTTACCCTGAGGGCTGTGTGAGGGCTGAGGGCTCCCTGCTTCATCACATGCTTGGGAGATCATGAGCTGACTGTGCTAGACCTTGGAATTAAAAGATTGAAACTATGTTCTGGGTCCAGAATTTTTAATTGACTAAGTACAGCATCATTAATTTCCTCTGTGTGGAAGGAACTGACGAATCTTTTCTTCTCTGTGGGACAGGATAAAAGCATTGGGGTGTTTTGTTGGGTCCAAAGCTTTGTATTCACTGTGGGGAAGAAGAATTGTCTGTGTTGTGCAAGCTGTCTAGCAACTCCTCGATGTTTCCAGGGCAGTGCTTGCTTTAAGGGCTTTGCTCTTAAAAATGTTCATGCTCTTTTATTATTCTGCTGATACTGAGACTTTGTGAAAGAATACAAACAGTTAAAAAGACATTGGTTCAGCTAAAGCTGAAGAGAGTTTTTGACTCCATGGTTTCTGTTTCTCCAAAGTGTCAGTCCTGCTATAAACAGAGCAGGAGTTCTGGCATCTCAAACCAAACAAATAAATTTGTTTAAAATGTTGAAAGAGACATTTTACAGTCTTGATCAGTCTAAATACAGAAGGGAGGAATTGTTCCTTTTCAGGCTGAAAAAGAAAAATCTGAAGAAATGGATGACAAAAACTTGTAAAACATGTGAGCAGTAAGGAGAAGTGTGTGAGCAGTAAGGGAATGCCTGTCCACCACTGCCCCAGCTGTGCCAGGAGATGGCATCAGATGAAGGTGACAGATGGGAGGTACTTCACACACTGATTGTTGAGGTTCAGGAACACCGTGTCTCAGGCTGTTGTAGGTACTAGAGGGCAGCAACTTCCAAATGTTGTCAGAGACGCAGCTCTAGGATAGGCGGAATGTTGGGATGACCTTCTGCCGTATTTCTTATGTCCTTGCAGAACACAGTGAAGGGCTGTATGCCGGGTGTCTCTCACACAGGTGTTTGTGTCTCACACTGAATCAAAGCTGTAGACTTCTGATTCTGAAGTGAAACGGGAATACCAACTACCTTTTCGTTCCTATAGAACAGAAATATTCAAACAGTAAAATATTTTAGTGATGTAGATGAAAGCTAGAGTGAATATTACAGAAATAGACAAGGTAGTCCAGTAGATTTATTATAATTACTTACAGTTCCTTTCTTTTATGGCTTGTCTGCATGAGTTATTCCCAATTAAGAACCAACTTTTTCATATAAGGGTATACTTGCCCATTTCTAAGCTCAGATCGTTACATCTTCCTCCTAACCTACTTCAAATCATCTCCTCTGCTAACTTCTTTGGAAAAGGGAAAATAGAACTGTCAATAGAACTAACATAGTTTAGCTAAGGTATTAAAATACCAATAAAAGTTGGCAAGATTGTAAGTTGGCACCTCGTAGCTGGTGACACTTTGATGTGAAGGTCAGTTTCACCTTGGCCAAGAAGATGTACTGACAAAGGTTGATTTCCTCAAGGGCAGCTTTTACTGATGATGGGAAACACTTGTTTTAAAAAACTCACCATGAACATGCACCCTTTATTTTTAGTCTAGAGAGACCCAGCACTTTTTTAGTTGAAACAGGACAGATTTACTGTACTTTACATTGTCAAGAGCAGTGACTCCCAGGCTGCTTTGAGCTAAGCCTCACTTGAAAAAAAACAGCTGTGATGCAGGCCTTGTGGATCTGCTGGTGTCTTCCAGGGTTTGTTAGCTTCAGTTCTGTGCTCCAGCTTTTCAGCCATGTGCTTATACCCTGCCGCTGAAACCTGCCCTGCTAACGAGGAACTGATGTCTTGGGGATAACTCTTTCTGAGCACATCTAAGGGCTGGGAAGGTGTCAGTGTTACTGCTCTGAAACATAGTAGACTCTTTCTTCCAGTGCTTGGATGTTCCTTGCTTCCTTCTCAGATCCGGGAGCTGGTTCCTGAGTCCCAGGCCTACATGGATCTGTTGGCCTTTGAACGCAAACTAGACCAGACCATTATGCGGAAGCGTGTGGATATTCAGGAAGCGCTGAAGAGGCCAATGAAGGTATGTAACGAAAAATTTGTAGATTGAGTTAGGGGGAAAAAAATGGTGGAATGATCTTTCCATTAAAAGTCCTGTTAACAGAGATATTTTGAAACGGGTCAAAGAAAACTAACAGTAAACAGCTGGGGAGCAGCATGTGTGGAAAAGTGGTGGAGAAAATTCTGTGGGTATTACCAGGTCTAGCTTCTGAAAGCCTTTACTAAGGGGAATAATAGCCTCTGCATAAAAAAACACTGGGTTTGGAACTTTGTATTAGAATGATTAAAAGGAAAACAATAGGAGATTAGAGGGGTGTGCTGAAGAGATATATTAAATTTCCTATTAGAATTCAGTCGAAAGCTAAACTTGTGCAATAACAGAACATATACTGGGAAGAATTACTTACAGAAAAAGTGTTAAAGATCCTGCAAAAATGTACATATTTACATAGACTGTAAAAGGATGATTCATGTAAGAAAAGAAAGGATAGCATTTTCTGTGCTTTCTATTAGATCAAGTCCAGCACTTCCCTGTTCATAATAGCCTACTGAAATGGTCTTTTCCTAAGTTTTCTGAGTCTATTCAACTGAAGAATGGAAAAGTTTAGGTAGGAGGAAACTATGGAAGTCCTCTAGTCGAACCTTCTTCTCAAAACAGGGTTGTCAAGGCCTTGTTGAGCTTTGAAAATTTCTAAGGATGGAGGTTTCACAACCTCTTCAGGCAATCTGTTTGAATGCTTGGCCACTCTCATCGTGCAGAATTTCTTTTCATGTCTTACTTAAGTTCTTGTGCTTGCTCTTACTTATTCATATAGTAAATCCTGTAGTATGAAGAGTTTTGTAGCTGTATGTCTACTGTGAAGTAAAGCTGTCATTCTTGTCTTTACCACAGTAACGGGTATCAGCCCAACTAAGATCAAGATTCCACTCTGTCACTGTACAGGTATCTGATAATCTGACATCTTTTACCTCTGATGTTTTTCCATATATATGCAACAAAAAAAAAGAGAGAAGAAACAGTTAAGTTCCATGGATATATCTATTTTATAGATAGGAAATTGAGGTAAGGATGATTTAAATCACAAGTTTATAGGAAAAAAATATTGTATATAATATATTGGACTCTCAGAAGAAATAATTTGTCTTAGCTCCTTAATGTGGGTAGAACACCATTATTTTAAGTGACCTAGGAACTTGGCCATGTTTAAAAGACTCACATGCATAAGTCTACAGGAAGATGTTTATTCTGTGACAAGCTCTTTAACTAGGGAATTGACCAGTACATGAGTTTTCACCTCTCAGCTGTGCAGTGGAGATGTTCAGGGGCTGTAATGGGTAAGAGTATAGGAGGCGCAGCAATACAGAAACTGTAGTCAGAAAATTCTGTTTCCGTCTAGGGCTCAGCAAAAACATTTTAAATACCAGTTACTCAGCTACTTAACATCCAAAGAATGATCTAACAGATGTTTTTCAAATTCATGTCTAGACTTAGCATGCAGCAGCTGTGAAATTCAACACCTGTCAAAGTAAAGCTAAGACTAGATAAATTTGAGTTGTTCTGATGTTAAGTATTTTCATTTTGTTACAGTTGGAGCATTGGTAACAGCAATAAAAATTATCTCTACATTTAAATCTCTTATCAAAGCTCTTGTAATTCTGAAATATTTGCCCTAAAACAGTGGTTCCCAAACTGGGATTATAATCCTGGGAAAAATTTCAATTTGTCTGAGGTATGTGATAGTACGTAGGGAATATGCAGAACTGCTCAGAATTATCAGTTATAATGGCAGTTATCATATTGGTCACAGCGACTGAGTTGTAGCTGGAAACAGTCTTTGGGGACCACACATTTATGGTCTAGTGTTGCTCAGGCTGGTCTTTTCTGCCTGAAGACTAATTATTCTGAAAAAAATTTTAGGGGGAAATGTTTCAACCACTTTGGATTGAGGGCAGTGCATAAAGTGTGCCGGGCCTACTGATGCTACGAGGATCTTCTGTGAAGAGCTGCACTGTTGGGACAGATGACAGCAGTGGGATTGCGCTCTGAGCAAGGAGACCTTGGGGATGAAACGGGGGAAATGGCCTTCACCACCCTCTAGCTCACTTTGCCACTGTCACCAGCCCCTCTTTCTGCCAGCTTTTCCAGTCTAAGTCCTGCCTCATGTTTTTTCTGCCTGTTGGGTACTGGTACGTTCTCTCCTCTTCTGTCAGTCCTGCGTTCTTGGACTGCATCACTCACGAGAGTCTCAGAATTCCTCGTTTGCAGAGCAGCATTTAGTGCATGCCACTCATTACAAGAGCCTTTGCACTGACTTTATTGAAGACTCACCTGCTGAGTGCTCAGAATTCCAGAAGGGACTTTTTTTGGAAGGAGTCAGGTGGACAGGGCTGTTTGACTGCAGTGTGGCCACAGGTACAGATGTAGCAAGCTCCATGGCCTGAAGGAACTGGAAACCATATGGCTCAACTCCAGATGAATGGATGTCATTAAAGAGGAATGTATTACTGAAAATCTGGACAGTTAGAGCCACGGTGAACTTTATGAGTGGGATTTATTTGGTTAAGTACAGATATCTATATTGTGTTTGTTTATGCATAAGCTAGTCACTCTGGGGTCCCTTTATAGTTGAGAGATTTAGTCAGTGTAGGCAATGGAGTTCAGGGCACAGTTCTTCTCATAGAGGAAGTACATACTGAAAAGGATATAAACAAATCATGCCCTAAAAGTGCCTGTTTCTGTCTGTTGTTTAACCCTGAGATAAGTAGTCAGTTGTGGACATAAACATAATTTTAAGACTGAGATGATTTTCATCACAAGATCTGAAACAGGGGTCACCTAGCTGAAAGGGCATCTAGTGACTATCCCACAAGCCAGGCTCCTACTCCAAGCCCTGGCACCACAGACGATCCTTGGTCTCGCCCAAACTGGAGACTGCTATGCAGGGACTGTCACTTTCACAGTGAACTGCTGTGGGACATAGAGTTTACCAGACCAGTGTGTTTAGTTTGCAGTTCTGCAAACTAAACAAGCTACTCCCAGGTTATCAATTTTTAGGGTAAAATAGAGTAGTAGCATCTGAATACAGTCATAACATCTCTCTCCCTGGTTTTGTAAGTTGAGATTCTTTCCCTGCTTTCAGGTTTTAAGATGACTGAGGAATTGCTATTGAATTGCTGGCAGAGGGAAATCTACATTTTTTTCTGGAACACTTGAGGTTTCTCCTTAGTCCTCTGCCCTTCTCAGGCAAGACCGGGATTTTTTTTCTCAGTCCGCAGCACCTGAGCTCTGCAGTTTTGTCATTCTAAGAGACTCTTGTCTGTTCTGTGTACTGAGTTCTAAACCTCAGACATCCAAGGGGTATTCTTAGGGGCAGAAGAACAAATAATTTGTGATTTTTGTGTCAGACTCTGAACCCTACTGTCATTGAGTTCCTGGTATCAAACCTGCGCTTGTTTTAATCAACAAATGCAGTAGGTATCATTTACCCCAACTTGAGCAAAGCATTTTATTCTTCACGGGATGTTATGGAGAAAGAAGTAGGGATTACTAAAGAAAATCTAAGGTAACTGAGAGCAGGGGCAGCTCTATCTCTTTTTAGCTGTTGTAGGTTCCCCTCTGCACTTTGAGGTCTGCGGCACATGGGTCATGTACTTCCTTTGCTGTGACTGTAACGTTGGTCTTAGTGCTGGCTGGGGTTAATTGGAGGAATTTATTCTATAAAATAGTTGCCAATTGTTTTGAAACTTCATTAACATCATGTGGAAAAGGTGACTGAATATATGTTAAATTCGAAATTAGAGGTTTTAATTGTCAGAAAAGCAAAATTCCTCCAAATCAAGGAAGGGAAACAATATTTCATTTTTGAAATTGTATCTTTGTGGGTTCTGAAAAGCATTACGTGGTATAGTCCTGTTACCTGGACTTATTGTTGCTGCCAGCTCAGTGACCCTAGGGCCCATTGGTGTACTCCACGGAGCGCTACAGTGGTTTTGATAAGATGTTTTAAAGCACTTCAGGGTAAAAGTCTGCGCAAGCCATTTAAAGTAGAAATACGTTGAAGGCAAAACAGAATTTATGGCAATTTCAGTTTAAACGAAACAATTTATTGAGGGAATTTTATAAGGAATTTTCTCATCTTTAATCATGAACCATAAAATTTGCAAAATAAAAAGCCAAATAGGTTACAGCTTGCCTAGTGTGAGGAGATCAGTCCAAATAGATATATCCTCTGAATAGGATGTGGTCGTACATTGGGACAGTCAGGTCATGGTTTGTGGTTGCATTACTGCCCTTAGCCTTAACATGTATATTGATCTGCAGTCACCTAATGTCTGAGGGTCACTTCAGAGTCAGTGGGCTTTTGGTGAGTCCACCTCCTTTTGGACATCCCTGAATTTGGCCCTAGAAGTTCCCAGGTTGTCTTCTCTATACTGATCTGGGGGTTCTTACATGCTATTATTGATAGGACTGAGATGCCACTGGCACTGCAACAACACGTGTTTCTGTGTTACCGGTTGGCTTGCAGCCAGGATACTTACTGTCAGAGATTGTGCCCACAGCTCAAGCAGGGCCACCCAGAGCTGGTTGCCCAGGACCGTGTCCACATGGCTTTTGAACACCTCCAAGGTGGGAGACTCCACAACTTGTTTAGAATCATAGAATAGAATCATAGAATCATCTAGGTTGGAAGAGACCCTTGGGATCATCGAGTCCAACCATCTACCCTACTCTACAAAGTCCTCCCCTACACCATATCCCTCAGCACCTCATCTAATCGTCTCTTAAACGCATCCAGGGATGGTGACTCAACTACCTCCCTGGGCAGCCTATTCCAATGCCCGACCACTCTTTCTGTGAAGAATTCTTTCCTAATGTTTAGTCTAAACCTACCCTGTTGGAGCTTGAAGCCATTCCCTCTCGTTCTGTCATTAATTACCTGTGAGAAGAGACCAGCACCAACCTCCCTACAGTGTCCTTTCAAGTAGTTGTAGAGAGTGATGAGGTCTCCCCTCAGCCTCCTCTTCCTCATACTAAACGGTCCCAGCTCCTTCAGCCTCTCTTCATATGATTTGTTTTCCAGCCCCTTCACCAGTTTCGTTGCCCTCCTCTGCACTCGCTCCAGCACCTCCAGATCTCTCTTGGATTGAGGTGCCCAAAACTGGACACAATACTCGAGGTGTGGCCTCACCAGTGCTGAGTACAGGGGCACAATCACCTCCCTACTTCTGCTGGTCACACTATTTCTGATACAAGCCAGAATGCTGTTGGCTTTCTTGGCCACCTGGGCACACTGCCGGCTCATATTCAGCCGCTTGTCAATTAGAACCCCCAGGTCCCTTTCTTCCAGGCAGCTTACCAGCCACACTTCCCCAAGCCTGTAGCGCTGCAGGGGGTTCTTGTGGCCCAAGTGCAGAACCTGGCACTTGCCGTTGTTGAAACTCATACCATTGGTGCTGGCCCAATGATCCAATCTATCTAGGTCTCTCTGTAGCGCTTCTCTATCCTCCGGGGAATCAACACTCCTGCTTAACTTGGTGTCATCTGCGAACTTGCTGATGATACACCTTATGTCCTTGTCGAGATCATCAATAAAGACGTTAAACAGGAATGGTCCTAACACTGAGCCCTGAGGGACACCACTTGTGACCGGCCGCCAGCTGGATTTAAATCCATTGAGCACTACTCTTTGGGACCTTCCAGTCAGACAGTGCTTGATCCAGCAGATCGTATGCTCATCCAGGCCGTGTGAAGCCAGTTTTTCCATGAGATTTGTAGGGGGGACAGTATCGAATGCTTTCCGAAAGTCCAGGTATACAATATCCACAGCCTTTCCCTCGTCCAATAATCTTGTTATCTTGTCAATAATTTGGATAACGTGTTCCATTGCTAAATACTTCGTAGGAAGGTGACAGAAACCCTCCCAACTGTAGGTAACAGTTCCACCTAAATTCCAGTAGTCCAAGATCAGTTTATATTAAGACACAGAAAGGTCTGACAACTTCTAAAATTCTCATATATTGACATGACTGTATATTCATGGGATCTGTACATAATACAGACACTCTAGCTCCTTCCCTGTTATTTTTTATTGGTGGTGGTTGTTTTGTTGGGGTTTTTTGGTGTAAAGAGCTTTTGGCTTCGGTTCAAAAATACACCAGTTGAGACTGATTAATGTGTATTTTTTGCTGACCACTAGAACAACATATCAGAGATGTAATAGATTCTTCATTATATCAAGTCTTAAGTCAACACTGGATGTCCTTTAAAAAGAGCTGCCCTGTTTGCTGAATGATTAGAGTCTGTGTTCCAAAGAAAATTGAGCTGGGCAATAAAGTCTCTTCTGGCATAGAAACCTTCTAGTTTTAAATCTATGTTCTATGAGAATGAGTTCTATGGGTTAATGATGGTTCATTATGCTTTATATAGCATATGTGACGTACTTCCATCGGCCAGGTTTGAATTTATGGTCTTGTGGCATGATTTTATGTGTTCTGCTTTTTGCATTGTGAGATAAGAAAAACAGAAAGACCTAATCTCATATTTTAAATATGTCTTTCAGGTTCTTTAATGTTCTCTTTTCTTCAGTAAAAAATTCAGTCTTCCAAACACTGTAGAAAGAAATTTTCAGTGCGGCCAGCTATTCTTATCACCTGTCAGTACACAACTCCTGATTGTCTTCCTGAGAAAGTGTAGTATATAACTGCCAAATAAGCTGCTATAATTGATTTTATAGATTATTGTGCATACTATTCTCCATTTTATTCCTGTATAACATTTGTTTGATTTTTTTTGAGGTTTTGTTGAAGTTTTTAGAGAACTGTCTACAGATCTTTTTCATGTGTTGGTGCAATTTTAAACTCAGAAAATATTGGGCAGTTCCTTTTAGTATTCATGATACTTGCATATTCTACCCAGTCACTGATTTTCCTGCTTTGGGTTGTCCATTTTTAAGTTCTTGTCCATCTTTTGTTGTCATGGCTTACCTAACTAATTTTGTCTCATCTAAAAATTTTGACATATGAGGTGACTGCTACTCTGGGTGAGCATTCCCTCTGTATTCCATTTCTGATACACACACTCCACTTTACATTTGATTATTTTATAATGGTCAGACTCGAACACTTGTTATTAGTGGTCATTGTCCTTCTTCTATCCTGATTTCTAGTCTCTATGCTTCTTTATCTTCTGCTTCCTAAAAAGTTTTTGTGAGCTCCTGAAACAGTTACTCCATATGCAAAGACAACAGAAACACAGATTTTAATCTTTCCTGTGCTTTATGCATGAGATTTTTATGCTATGTTGAGGTACACAGAAATCCTTCCTTAGGATGTGCATAGAGAGCTCTTAACACAATGCTGTTCATGGATCGGCTGCCAGATTTTCTTGATAAAATCTGCAATAGATTATCTGCTGATAACTTGTTTGAAATTTGTTTGAAATCGCAAACACAGCTTCCCTAGAAGTGTCCTGGAGGTATTGTCCTGCCTGAGAGTTCACTGAAGGAAACTTTAACTTCAGCAGTCCGTGGAGATTTGTCTTGGGGATATCACAGAAATCAGGGTATCTTCAGAGGCTTAGTTTCTGATTTGACTTTTTAGGGATTTAATGCTAATGGAAACTGAAAAAAATGTGGCCCTATAAACCAGAGGTAGTTGTCTGAAGGATTTGGTGGATTTTCAGCATTTTGCCCATTTACCTCAACTGAAACCTGTATTGATTTGTGTGAAGATGCCATTGAAGGAAAAGCTGTGGTTCTGCTGCTCCAGCATCCCATCAGCCTCCTGTTTAGGTCTGTTTCATTCCACATGAGCTCTCCTGCCACTTGCACTCCGTTGTAGCCAAGACCTTCGCAGTAGCTGATTCCTGACATGACCAGTCTTCTGTCACATACGCTTCTTTTTTCCTTTTCTTTTTCTCAAGGAAAAATTGCAAGTGAAATGCAGTGCTTTTTGGAGAAGGCTTTTCTTTTTAATATGACTGCTATTTCAAGTTCATTTTGCCGAAGACAAGTCAAAGACGCACGTTAAAGATGTGTATCTTGGAGAATAAGCAGAGTAAGCATTTATTGATTTTTGCACAAGAGGTTATTTTATTCACAATGTTGATCGAGTCCCTCTGAAGTTCGCCCCTGTTGAGCTTTGTCTTTGTGGGTGGTAACGTTTCAGTGTGTCTGAGATGAAATGCGTTTCTTCCTTCTTGCCCAAAGCTGTGTGTTTTCTCTTTATTTTTCGCTCCAAGCTACTGAGAATCCTACCATTAAAAAACAAGGCCACAGTTTTTGGTTGGTTGCTCGCTCCTCTGTTCTCTGAGGAGCCACCATACAGAGAGAACAAGTTTTAGATCTGTGCTATAATGTGCATTGTAAGAAATCTGCCAAATTTGTTGAAGGGCGGTGGCTTCTTGCTCAAGTCTATTGCACTGCTGTATTTAATCTGCAAAGTGACCAAGTTGCGCAAAACTGACATTGTGTCATTTCTGCCTGGATTAGATGGAAGAACTCTCAGAGCCCTCTGGGTACGAACTTGACATTATTGTGGAACCCGGGAGTACTGATAAGTGAACTGAGTGCAGTGATTTTGGATGTGTGTCTTCAGCCAAGGAGACTTTATGGTCTGTGTAGCAGCTATAAAACCCCAGCCAGCGCCATTCTGGTGTTCTTCCTTGAGCTCAGTTCTGACTATCTATATCATCTCTGGGCTGACTTCTCCCAAGACTGGACATCCTTATGGTTGCAGCATAGCTGTGAGTGCTGAAGTTGTTACTCGCTGGGTAGAGCCCTCAGGAAGGATTTGGATTCTTGGATTCCTGCCAGGATCTTGCTTCATCGGGTGGGATGGAAATGTCTCACAGCTGACAGGAGAAAAGTTATGGCAGAGGAGGAGGCTGCTGGTCCAAAAAAAATGCTCATTTGTAGAACTATGGTTCTGATGTTTTGCTAGAGATTTCTAAATGTATTTTCTTTAAATGCTACTGCTCAAAGCATGTATCACTGTTGGTGATAAGTGTATGTAGGGGAAGTCCAGATGCTGTTGTCTGGTTCCTGGAACTGGAAGAGAAGGTGGTCATCCTCCCAGAATGTCTTGTGCAGAGCTGCTCCCAGGAAGCTTTGATGAGGAGCCAGTGGTGCTGGCAGCACTGACATATGTAAGGAAGAGGTGGTGATGGGAGTTCTGGGAAGGGCAGAAAAAAGGAAAAAATGGAGCAGCGACTCATACAGGAGCAAACAGGAGTTGGACGTGTTGGCAGCAGCTTCAGAAAGGTAGTTGTGGAGGCTTGAATGTGTCTGGATCAGTTCAGTGCTGTGCAGAGGACACATTTGGCTGTTCAAGCAGTGTTCATGGCCAGATGCCCTTTTCACATTATTTTTAGACTGCTTACTAGAGTGCCTGTGGCAGATCTGGCTGCTCTCTGCAGGTCAGGTCTGGAGTTCCTGGTGATGACAATGTGATGGTTGACACCTGCTGGCAATTGGCTGTGCAGAGTCCTTTGAGGGGTGGTGGCTCAGCTGTGGAGAATAAAAGTGTTCGTCATGTCCTGAGGTGCCCTTGGCCTGGTGGAGCCCTCAGAGGACCAGGGTTGTGCCGGCTGGAGGACAGGACAGTCAGCCAGGCAGAAAGGACAAGGGATGGCCTCGCTGAGTGAGAAGCTGGAAGAGAAAGCAGAAATTTGGAGTCTCCTGAGAGAAGAAAATAGCACAAACACAGTTTGGTCTTAAGGAATAAAGAGAGGATTCTGTCTGTCTCCCAGGAATGAACCTACAGAGTTCTGTGCAATCCAAGAAACCACAGAGTTGCTGGAATAAGAGCAAGCCTGAAGAAAGGAAACTTTTGCAAGGACCTGTGAGCAGAGAAAATTTGGTTTATAAAACCTTTTTTTATTATTTATTTATTTCATTTTGCCTGGCAAATATGAGTTCTCCTTCTTTATGTTGCCTTATTCTGCTTTGTGTTCTAATAAAGAATCTTATTAGATTTAAAGCCCATTTAGTGTTGGGGTCCTCCTGCAGCTGTGCAGTTGCCCTATTTGACTGATTTCCTGGATATTTGTTCTCAGTCAGAAGCAAGGGTGTTTCTGTGGTTGCATTTGGGAGATAAGCACTGTCTTAATAGCGTTGCAAATTTGCAGTACCTTTTGGGCCAAAATCTGAAGACAACCCCCAGGGTGAAGTTACACAGTTTGCGTGTTGGATGGGATGTCTTTGCTTACTGGAGACTAAAGGCTCAGCATTCCACGGTGCTTACAGGTTGTCAGTAGTCCTGTAACGTGTTGGAATAAAACGCTAAATGTTTTTTGATCTAAAATCAAGATACATAGAAAACAGTGTGAAAGATAACTAGAGGTGGCCATTCCTTAGGAATTTTATTCATGATTATTCTAAGTTCCTTTCTGATGACAATGTGGAAGAAGTGAGCTGATTTATAAGGATTACAGTGAGGAAAGGATTACATTTGAGAAAGAGGATTTGTTATGTAGAAGAAAACACTGTAAATTGAGGAGAGAGATGTGGGAGAAACAAGTGATGTGCAGTCTCTGACTTTGGCAGAGCGGGGAAAGTGCAGGGAGCCCAGCTCTACAGTGTGAGCTGCATCTGGCTTCTGCATGACTGGAAAGAAAAAATACGAGGCATTAGCAAATGGAAACAGTGGGAATTGTCACGGATAGGTATTTTGTATTTCACAGTGGAGTTAGACCTTGTTACTAACTTCATTTTAGATGGACTATAGAAGGAAGCGAGAACCTGGAAGCTAGGAGAAAGGAAGACATCTAAAATATTCAGATTTGAATAACTATGTTATTGCAGAGGATAATCTTAGTGATGAAACGTCAGACTTCGAAGTACAAAGATGCAGTTCCTATCTGGATATGGGGAGATATGAGGAGGGAAGGAGTTTCCAGGGTAAAGGGCAGAACAGAGATAATGTATTTGGAAGTAAAAAGAAGAGAAAATGGATCAGTGATACAAACATGGAATCTCGGTACAGTATTCAAGAAGAATTGTTAAGAAAAAAGCTGCTTATGTATATAGATACAGTTTTTCAAATAATCCAGGTGGGGATAAAATCTAGGAAGAGTGCATAAAATGTGCAGATTAATTTGAAGACTTGTGATTTTAGAAATGCGAAGTCCTTCACAGGTCCTCCATACTAAATAGAGATTCTGGGGCATTTTAAAAAAATGTTTGTAAAATGAAAGAGCACTTTAGCAACAGAAATCCTGTTGGAAAGGATGGAGAAAGAAACAGGCAGATAGGTAGAAAAAAATTTCCTGGAGATCCATGTTCTATCTGTGTCAACCTGCCATTTTCTGGACTCTCGGCACTGTGGAAAATCCTTTTCCCTCTCAGTGCATTCCATTGACACCTCCTTTCCATCAAACCTTTCTGTCACTGTCTTCCCTAGATTTGGCAAAATGTAGTCATTTTTTGGTTCCTCTTTGGCCGTACATCTCTGCCTCCCACAGTTCTCTATGCTCTATTAGATTTTTAGTTTCCTGACCTGATGTGTGTAAATTAATTCCTGTATGTGTGTGTGAGTATGAGGGCTTTACAAGGCTACTTCTTTCTTATGTTGCGTGAAGGTTGTTTGGACTGCATTAACTTGACAACTGTAGCCTTTTGGTCATTATATTATTAACAGATATTTGAGATTAGAGTCCCAAAGAAATTTTTGGCAATATCTTTTCTAAAATCCATGCATCAAAGTTAACGACCAAGTTTTTCATATGGTTCGTGGGAGGGAAAGGCACTGAGAAATAATGTAACCATAAGCCAGCACAGCGATGAGGAAGCCTTAGATAGCCTGCAAGAATACCAACAGGTAGGGATGGTTGTATCTCACAGACCTGAGTACCAGGTTAGGGATGAAGTACAGCTCCTTCCACCACTCTGGTCTCACAGCAAGCTGGAGCTGCAACATGATTGATTAGGGTGAAAGGCTATTAAAGAGGAAGGTTAAGCTACTGGGTTGGGTGTGCGTCTGTAGGAAGACTGTTACCAAGCTCCGCACGATGGTAGAATGAAGACGGGCAGAGATATGCCCGGTATGTAATTTGCAGCATTAGCTGTATTCGTGGCTGCCATTTATAAATCTGAACTGATCCAACTATGGAAGACATTCACTGGCAAGAGGTTTCTAGCTGAGCCTTAGTAATCTAGCTAGGATCTAGACAGGAAGGGCATCATATCGTGCTTTTCTTACAATAATCTGACCCATAACTACAGGATGTGTAGCCTCAAGGGCTTGGTTCTGCAACCTGTCTTTCTTCACGTAGAGTGGATCTCAGCATATTTGTATAGCTAGTAGTTTTTCAAAGGAAGTCTCAGGTTCAGCTCTTCAGTGTATTTTCTTATACATAACCAAATCTTAAATTCTGGTATAACCTGGTGCAACTATACTAAACATGCAGATTCTCTACTAAATGTGTATATCATCTCTCCTGTGGCTTCCTCAGGTCTTGGACTTAAACTGGATGTGTACTTCTCTTTTCTCTATTTCTGTAACAGCAAAAGCGGAAACTGAGACTTTACATCTCCAACACGTTTAATCCTGCAAAATCCGACGCTGATGACTCTGATGGCAGCATTGCTTCCTGGGAGCTGCGAGTGGAGGGGAAGCTCCTGGATGATGTATGACTTCCCTGCACTTCACTGGGGCTGGCGAGGGTCCAGAGAGTGTCCTGTGGGGTGGTGGACTTTACTGGGGACATCAGCTCAGACAAGACATCTCTGAATTACAGCACTTGCTTATTGTTGCTGGGAAGGCACCATGTACGGCCGGAGTGAGGGATAAGGCCATGATGGGGATGTTGGGGAGGGACAGGGAGGGCAGTGGGAAATGGAGCAGACTCAAGGACAGGACAGGAAGAAGGAGGTGGAGAGGACAGGGCTGAAAACCCTTATCAGATACGGCAGGGTGACGAGAGGTGTGATGTCAGGCCTACAGCAGGCATTGCATCTTCTGAAGAGCAGGACAACAAGGAAAAACAAGTAGTTCATATTCCAGGGGAGGACAAGAGGATGTATTAATGGTCAGAGCAAGGGTAGAAGAAAAGTTTTATCAGTCTGAAATAGCTAAATATTTGGTAGGATGAACAGATGGAGAACATGCATGTATAGAGAGGGCAAGGCTTTCAAGGCACATCAGTCTGACTGGAGTTAACAGTACGTGAATGAGAATCATAACCTTGCTGGAGGATGAAGGGATGACAAAGTGCAACAGCTGGAAATTGAAGTTAGATAAATTCAGTTTAAAATTAGAGCATATATTTTAACAAAGAAAGAGATTCTTTACTGAAACAAAATAGCTTCTCAATTACTGGCATATTTTAAATTGAGGGAGGATGTATTTCTAAAAGATTTTCTGCATTAAATAAGAAGAAATTAATTGAAATCCTGTGGACTGTGCTCTGTGGAAGGTAAGATTATGTGATTATGGATCTCCCAGTTTTTAGTTTAGACAGTATATGCTGTGTAGTAAACAGCAAATACCGATAATCAAATGGAAAGGAAAAATGTAAAAGGAAATAATTGTACTTAGTGTATGGTTAATCTGTAAAATTTACTGTCACCTGATAAATCAGACCAAGAAATTATCATTCATCAGAAAACCCCAAGGTGTTAAAATAAAAAGTATACAGTGGCCTTAGACTCACAGGATGGTTTAGATTGGAAGGGACCTTTAAAGATCATCTAGTCAACCCCACCACCACCATGGGCAGGGACACCTGCCGCCAGACCAGGTTGCTCCAAGCCCCGTCCAACCTGGCCTTGAACCCCTCCAGGGATGGGGCAGCCACAGCCTCTCTGGGCAACCTGGGACAGGGTCTCACCACCCTAACAGCAAAGAATTTCTTCCTGAGATCTCGTCACAATCTCTCAGTGTCAAACCATTCCCCCTTTACCTGTCACTTCAGGCCTTGGTAAGAAGCCCATTGCTGTATTTCTTGTAAGCCCCCTTTAGGAACTAGAATCAGCTCTAAAGTCTCCGCGGAGCCTTCTCTTCTCCAGGCTGAACCCCCCCAACTCTCCCAGCCTGTCCTCACAGCAGAGGGGCTTCTGCCCTCAGAGCATTTCCGTGTCTCACTCTCACAGGTGCCTGTTCGCGTTACAAGCCAGGCTTTTCAATAACATTCAGTGAGTCAGGGAAATCTTCCCTTAAGTGTGCACTGTTCCACCACTGTTGAGATTTTTGTATTTTACCTTGCATTTGTCACAGGAAAAACTCAATTAGATTGATCACACTTGTGGTCTATGTGGAAATTAATGTTTAAGAATAAGAGCCTGAGAAGGAAGCATAGAACAAGCGAATATACACAGCCTTAAACATTTCTGTTTCTTCTGATTGTACAGCTCAGCAAACAGAAACGGAAGTTTTCATCTTTTTTCAAGAGTTTGGTTATTGAACTGGACAAAGATCTTTATGGGCCTGACAACCATCTTGTGGAGGTAAGAAGGGTGTGCACCATTTGCATACAAACCTGATACCAGCACAGATAAACAGCGATGTGCCCATTGTCTCCCTTTTCTAAGTGACCTTGCCTTCATTTTTTCATTTAATGTATTTTCAAAGTTTTCAAAATTCCATTCTTTTTAAGAATGCTTAGTAACAGGATCTTCATAGTCTAAAAACATAGATGTAGTAGTGATGTAGTGCACATCTTGGAACAGAATGTATGAAATGATGAAAAATTTCTGTGCATTTTAAGTAAAGCACGCCAACAGCAGAACAGATTGTGCACCAGAGCTGAGTTCTAAGAGTAGAGCAAGAAATTATTTGGGGAGTTTTGTTATGGTTGGGTTTTGTACTTGTCTTATTCTTGCATAGTGTACCGTGCAAGACGCACTTCAATGAACATCAGTGAAAAAATGACTGACCATCATACTTGTTTTTCCCTTTGGCAGTGGCACAGAACTCCCACAACCCAGGAGACGGATGGCTTCCAGGTGAAAAGACCCGGCGATGTCAGCGTGCGGTGCACGTTGCTCCTCATGCTGGACTACCAGGTCAGTGCACTGCTTTTGGTTTGGAAAATACAGCCATCGGGACGTCGTGCAAATGAGCAAATTCATCCTGTCACATATATCAAAAAAATATACTTGGACGCAGAACTGAGCGAACTGACAGATTATTTAAAATGTAAAGGGAACACATCAAGTAAGTTTCTGTTACAGTCTAGCAAAAGATTTTTCTTGGCACTATGAAAATTAGTATTTTTATAGCCCACCTGCAGAAAGAATATGCATTTCCACCCCAGGCTTCTTCGAGAATAGTCAGATAAGTAGGACATGAGTTATGTGTGTGGTCCTGTACAGAAATTCAAAGGAGTGGCTTTTGGTAGTGGTTCCTGAATAGCTGTGTAGCTGTGGCAGCCTTTTTTTGAGAGCAGACCACAGCTTTCCTAGTTTGTTAAGTTTCGTTTACATTCTCACCCTAATCTGGCACAAGACAACATTGCCCCACAAGGGTTAGACTTGCCATTGCTCTTAGGAACACCTTTTTAGGCGTTCCTGCTTCGTCTCTTTTGTCAGTATTAGTTCTGTTGTACTAGTAGTAGTTGTGGGCTGAACACAAACAAGTCAGGGAACTGATCCATTTGAAAGCTAGCAAAACTTACTTCCAAATCAGTTCCCTGATCCCTGTCACATGAAACAAACCAAAAAAGGCAAAATTAGGTTACTGTGCTTTGGGACAGAATATAAACGAGGTTCCTGGGCACAGTTTCAAACTGTTTTAAGCTGTTGTAAGGCTGAGCTGCTCCAAAAAAACATTTTAATGTCAGTTGTGAGTGCGCACTGCCACAGTCTCCATTCTCTTGGCACAAATGATGGAGATTTGCAGTTGTGGAGCTCACTAATCTGACTGAAACCATCCCTGAAAGAAATGTTGCTCTTTAAAAGAAATGGATAGAAATGTGCTGCTGAGAGGAGATGGGATCTCCCTTTTCAATGGCAGTTCAGTCTCAGATATATTTTGGTTGTATAAATTTAAGAACTCGTTCTGTGCCTTTCTTTTTCCCCTACATGCAAGCAGCATCTGTCCATGATAAAGACACTCCATTTAATGTTAGCAGAGAGAAATTTTTATTAATTTCAGGGAGCATATGAGCTAACTGAATTGCTGATAAAGCCAGTGAGAATCTTTACGGTTAGGACAATATAATGATGTTTGTTATGGTCACCATTATTATAAATTTATGCTTATTATAAATAGATGCTCTCTTATCTTTATGTCTCAATTTGTTATAAAGATAGCTTTGGGTCACCTAGCACTCGACAGAATAATCCTTGCCTAATAATGTGGCAAATATTAAACTTGAGTATGGATAGACACTTGATGATGCACCAAATTCCAGGGTATTCAAGGAATGCATTATGCTAGAGATGCAGAACAGGGTAGTTGAAGAGTTGTATCACAGAGGCCAGGAGAAAAAAATATATTCCATTGACTAGTTGGCTAAATTTTCTGATATGCAGCAGAATGGTGGGAACATGCCTGAAAAACAGGAGTTCCAATGTACTTTGTCAATGTGAGACAGCTGAGCAGTTATTAGCAACAGTAGAAGCATCATCCTGACATCATTCTCTCAATCTGTGGTAAACTTCCAGTATTTCAGAGGAAGGGCCATTCTTTTTCTTCTCCCGCTCCCCAAAGTCAAATTATGCATCAGTGTTGAAGATTCTTTCCCACGTCTGCACGCGAGTTATTATCTAAAGCATGTGATACAGATACTCTGCATAGTACATATAGAGTGTCCCTCTTTCTTTTCAAACCCTAGACATGGTTCTTGCAGAGTGTGAACAGTGGTACTCATCCAAGCAACTTCTATTTTTGCAGTTTCTGCTGTTGAACAGTGTGCTTCTTCTGAGGAACAGAGTCCCCTGAGAATTAAAACTGAAACTTTATGCCTGTGTCTGTCTGCATTTCTTTCTGTTGTCATCCCCATCTCCTTCTCTGTCTGCTACAGCCCCCGCAGTTTAAACTGGACCCGCGGCTGGCCCGTTTGCTGGGGATACACACACAGACCCGCTCGGCCATCATCCAGGCGCTCTGGCAGTACATCAAAACAAATAAGCTGCAAGACTCCCATGATAAGGAATACATTAACTGCGACAAGTACTTCCAGCAGGTAACTCCCTTTTGGACACAGTAGCTCTTTAGAGGGAAACTATAATACACATCTGCAAATTTTGGATGGGTGAAAATTACTGATTTTCATCTTCCCGTAATGATTTGCAGTATCTTCAGTACTGAATGATTTTCAACAGTCACTACAACTAATACAATAAGCACCCTCCCCATGTGCTAGTGTTGTCAAAAAGCCACATCTGGTGTTTGACACATTCAGCACTCCCACAGGAGTTGTTTCCAGGAGGACTTTCTCTAATTCTTTCACTGTATTGACTTACTGTTTTTTCCCCCGATATATCATTTTGTACTAAGAAACTGAAACAATCTGCTGATTGCCAATTCATATGTAGACCTGTTTTCTTCCTTTCTCTTTCCCTGTTTATGGAGGGCAGAAGATATAATTAGAAAAGTTATTTTGTCCTAAATCTGCTTCAGATTATAAAATACCCTCAGTGATCTGCATGATGTTTTGAAAGTAGCACATTAAGACTTTTTTTCTTTCACAGTGTCCTCCAGAATTAACCAAGAGGGACACTTAAACGCATCTGCACCTTTTCTGTAAATAAGATTGTAATTATTTTGTAAAGGTAATGTTATCTGAGCCATCACTATCTGAATTGGGTTTGTCTATAACTTCAGGATTACCTAATTTATTTTGAAAGTACCTGAGGGTAAGGTTTGTGACATAGTCCTGTTTAAGGAAAGTACTGGCAGTTACAGTAAATGAATAATGTTTTAGTGAGCATTGAAAATAAACACTGCAATTAAAGTTATGTCCTAGTTTTCTTTTTAAGCTTTTATTTTCTGTTATTAATTTGCCCTACAACGGTTTAAAGTGACCAGTGCTTGAAATCACCTTAAAAGCAGCATTGGGTTTTTCCACATTTGAAAATACAAAATACAATAAAATAATTGTGAGATTCATGGGTATTTTTAGGAATACAGAACCAAAATGATCTGGACTATATAATCACTCACATGTTTGAGGGGTTTTTTGAGAAGTTCAGCATGAAGCCTTTTTGATATATAGTGAAAATTCCATCTTAAAACCATATAAAAACGTTTGCCAAAATTACAAAGCTATTTGCTCTGTTGCTTAGATGATTTGATTTCTCTATTTATCTATAGCCAATTTAGACTCAATTTTGTTTGTGTCAGCCTGAAGAGAAAATGGAAGAGGCGAGGTAAAAAAAAAATTTGAAAATCCATGAGCAGAATGGAAAAGGTGAACAAGGAGGAATTATTGTTTATTTTGTTAAATAATTAGAGGCCATCAACTGAAACTGGCAGGTAGCAAATTAAAAACAAACAGAAGAATCAAGCATAGATAAACTTCAGAACTCCTTGCAATAAGACGTTACAAATGCTAAAAGTGTATATAAGTGGGATGGCTGCTATGAGTGGAGTGTTGGAATGGAGGGATGCAGGCTCTTCAGGAAGGACAGGCAGGGAGATGAGGAGGGGGTGTCCCCCTCGATGTCAATGACCACCTAGAGTATGTGGAGCTCCACCTGGGGATGGGTGAGGAGCTAACTGTGATCTTACGGGTCAGGATTAAAGGGAGGGCAGGGACAGGTGACGTTACAGTGAGGGTCTGCTACAGGCCACCTGAACAGGAAGACTGAGCGGATGAGGCCCACAGATAGGAGTGGCCTCATGTTCACAGGCCCTGGTCCTCATGGGGGCCTTCAACCACCCCGGTATCTGTTGGAGGGACAACAGAGTTGGGCATAAGCAATCCAGGACATTCCTGGAATGTGTCAATGATAACTTCCTTCTCCAAGTGAGAGAGGAGCCAGTGAAGAGAGGTGCCATGCTGGACCTCGTTCTCACCAACAAGGAAGGGCTGGTGGGGAATGTCAAGCTCAAGGGCATCCTTGGCTGCAGTGGCCATGAGATGGTGGAGTTCAAAATTCCATGGGACGGCAAGGAGGGCGCACAGTAAGGTCATTACCCTGGGCTTAAGGAGAGCGGACTTTGGCCTCTTCATAGATCTGCTTGGTACAATAAAGTCCTGGAGGGAAGAGGGGGCCAAGAAAGCTGGCTAATATTCAAGGATCACTTCCTCCAAGCTCTGGAGCAATGCATCTCAACTAAGAGGAAGTCAGGCAAAAACGCTAGGAGGTCTGCATGGATGCACAAGAGGTCCCGGACAAACTCAAACAGAAAAAGAGAGCCTACAGAGGGTGGAAGCAAGGACAGGTAGCCTGGGAAGAATACAGAGAAATTGTTGGAGCAGCAGTTTAGGAAAGCTAAAGCCCAGGTAGAATTAAATCTGGCCAGGGACATCAAGAGCAACAAGAAAAGCTTCTATAGGTAGGTTGGTGACAAAAGGAAAACTAGGGAAAATGTGGGCCCTCGCTGGAAGGAAGCAGGAGGCCTGGTCACGTAGGTATGGACAAGACTGAGGTACTCAGCTACTTTTTTGCCTTTCACCAGTACGTGGTCTAGCCACACAGCCCAAGTCGCAGAAGGCAAAGGCAGGGACTGGGAGAATGAACTGTCCACTGTAGGAGGAGACGAGGTTCAAGACCATCTGAGGAACCTGGTGGTGCACAGGTCCATGGGACTGGATGAAATTCACCTGCAGGTCCTAAGGGAGCTGGTGGATGAAGTTGCTAAGCCACTGTCCATATATTTGAGAAGTCATGGCAGTCTGGTGAAGTTCACGCTGACTGGAAAAAGGGAAAGAAAATCCTCGTTTTTAAAAGGAAAAAAAGGAAGACCAGGGGAGCTACAGGCTGGTCAGTCTCACCTCTGTGCTCAGCAGGACCATGGAGCAGATCCTCCTGGAATCTCTGCTAAGGCACATGGAAAATGAGGAGGTGATGACTGACAGCCAACATGGCTTCACTAAAGGCAAATTTTGCGTCGCAAATTTTGCGTCACAAATTTGGCGACCTTCTACAATGGTATTACAGCACTTGTGGATAAGTGGAGAGCAACTGACGTCATCTGCCTGGACTTGTGCAAGGCATTTGACACTGTCCCACATGACATCCTTGTCTCTAAGTTGGAGAGACATTTATTTGATGGATAGGGAATTGTCTGGATGGTGGTCAGCAGCTTGATGTCCAAATGGCGACCAGTGACGAGTGGTGTTCCTCAGGGGTCAGCACTGGGACCGGTGCTGTTCAACAGCTTTGTTGGCAACATGGACAGCTGGATTCAGTGCACCCTCAGCAAGTTTGCCGACGACACCAAACTGTGTGGAGTGGTCGACACGCTGGAGGGAAAGGATGCCATCCAGAGGGAGCTGGATAGGCTTGAGAGGTGGACCCGTGCAAACCTCATGAAGTTCAACAAGGCCAAGTGCGAGGTCCTGCACGTGCATCAGGGTAATCCCGGGCACAAATACAGGCTGGGTAGAGAATGGATTGAGAGCAGCCCTGAAGAGAAGGACTTGGGGGTGTTGGTTGACGAGAAGCTCAACATGAGCCGGCAATGTGTGCTGGCAGCTCAGAAAGCCCCTGCATGCTGGGCTGCATCCCCAGTAGCGTGGCCAGCAGGGCGAGACAGGGGGATTGTGCCCTTCTGCTCTGCTCTGGGAAGACCCCATTTGGAGTGCTGCCTCCAGCTCTGGGGCCACCAACATCAGAAGGATATGGACCTGTTGAAGCAAGTCCAGGGGCGAGGCCTCGGAGATGCTACGAGGGCTGAAGCCCCTCTGTTGTGAGGACAGGCTGAAAGAGTTGGAGGGGTTCAGGCTGGAGAAGAGAAGGCTCCGGGGAGACCTTAGAGCCCCTTCCAGTCGCTAAGGGGGCTCCAGGAAAGCTGGGGAGGGACTTTTGATGAGGGAAGGGAGCAATGGGATGAGGGGGAAGGGTTTGACACTGAAAGAGGGGAGATTGAGATGAGATCTGGGGAAGAACTTCTTTGCTGTGAGGGTGGTGAGAGCCTGGTCCAGGTTGCCCAGAGAAGCTGTGGCTGCCCAATCCCTGGAGGGGTTCAAGGCCAGGTTGGAGGGGACTTGGAGCAACCTGGTCTGGTGGCAGGTGTCCCTGCCCAGGGCAGGGAGTGGTACTGGATGGCCTTTAAGGTCCCTTCCAACTCTAACCAATCTATGATTCTGTGATCTATGTATGTTCCAAAAGTGACAAACCAATGGAAAAAAAAAATCTTGGGCTGTTATAAATGCAAGATAATTGCAAAGCTGTGCAGATTAGGAGAGTGTTGTGGAGGGAAGGACCAATATATGTTTCTCCTGTTCTTACATTTTTCATTTAGCATCCATTTTTGGGCACTATCAAGGGCAGGGTAGTGTCGTAGATGTGTAGTAGATCCTTTGATCGAACACAGTCGTTCATACCTTACTTAGGGTAAGCGGCAGGGTCTTCTCACTTTTATCTATTTTAATTTTCAGTTTAAGAAACTTTGCTAGAATAAGAACTTGCTGGAGCCATCTTCCATTCTTTTATCTCATCAGAGGCTTTTTAGCTTATAGGTCTCCCTTGTGTCAGAACTCTTCAGGAATACCATCAGACCTCATAATTGTCTTCCTATCCTCAGATGATTAGGCAGATGAAACTTGAGAAGTAGCAGATTCCTTTTCTAGGAAACTGAATGTCACTCTCTGCAAGAGCTGGCTAATCTGGAATAGCTTCGTAAGAATGTAGTGCTTGAATAGATTTAAATCATAACTGGGATTGATTTGAGTGTTTCCATTTTCCTTAAGTCTCTGGAAAAATTGTCCAAGTAGCTAATCTCGCTTTCAAAACTGATGTTAAGAAAATGAATGCCATTAAATCAAATTAAACATTTTGTGATGAGGGTTTTTTTGGGGGGTTTTACCCTAATACTCCTAAGATTTTAGATAAGGAGGGTAAAGGAGTTGGGTTAGCAGTGCCTTCCAGTGTGATGATACTTCTGTAGACTATATAGTTTTAGAGATGTAACTCCTGGAAAAAAAACATGGTCATAGCTGGAAGTGCGCAGATCCCGTAGGGGAGCTCTACCATTCTGTGATTCCTTTTTAGACACCAGTCTTCTCATTTGGTATGCCAGCTTTTCTAAATCCTGTGCTGTTGTGCTTGTGGTTATATCTAATGACATAATACAGTACAGGCAAAAAAATTACCACTCACACAAAATTATAGCTCTCACATCGGAATTAATATAGCCACGTAAGCTTTCAGAGCCAGTAGTTATAAGTTTAGCTCATTAACTCCAGTTAACTAGGACTATGAGAAGCTTTAGGAAAATTCCATCTGGTCTTCACTTCCAGTCTCCCACCCCCTTTCTTGCTATTGTGTGTCCTTGCTCCCTTCTCCCTTGTTAAAGCTCTCATCTCTTGGGCACCCATGTTAGGAGTTTGACATGAGTGTTAAGCCACTGGTGAGTAGGAATTCCAGAGTCGTCTCTATCAAGTGTCAGAATAAAGAGCGAGTTGCAGAGTCATAGATTTAGTTACCTCCTTGATCTTTAGAAACTAGCTGGCTGAATTTCTGGGTGCAGGTAAGTCCAGCAAATTAGACAGATTTTGGAGTTGAAGAAAAAGGATCCTTTTCTGATTTTAAACACTGTTTGTGTAAGCTGGGAGATTTGAAATCCACTGTGTTACAAGCAAAAGCAAAAAAAAAGGTCCAAAGGTATTTTGAAAGCCAGAGATGGCTTCAAGGTATTTCTTCTAGAAAGTTACCTCACTCCAGAAAATTCAGAAGATACTTTATCAGTTTAAATGGAGTATCTTTAGAGAAAAGGCTATTCACCTGTTCAGAGCATTAAAAGTACCGGTAAGAAAAAAAAAGAAGGCTGTAATAATTGTATTTCTGAAAACTCCAGGTGTAAAGAGTGGTTCTAGATTCATGGCAACACATTGCATTTACTCACAGAAAATTTCCCAAAACTAGAGATTTTGATTTTTTTAGAAATATTTTTTTTTCCTGAATTCAATACATATTTAGCTCTTGGACCATAGTAAAGAAAAGGTAACCATGGAAAGCCAAGAGGCTGTTTAGGTTTTGGTTAAAAATAAATAAAACCACATCAACTTTCCCCCGCACTTAATCTTAAAAAAAAAAAAATGCAAATAGTTTTAAAATCCAAAAATGTGTTCTTGTATATTTCTTTAGCACAAAATATCGCAGGAAACATGCCATGGGAAAAAAAGCAAGCTGTATTTATATTTCCTCTGGTAAAAAAATAAATAAATAATGCTTTCTTTACAATATGCTGCTGCAAACGCTTTGTGAGAGAGGAAATGTTCACTTCTCTCCAGTCATTGATAGAGTTGATCCTGATGTCACATTAAAGTGGCCTGTGTCCGTCGGCAACTAAACCAAAAGTGGGATACCTGGATTTTTTGCCATCTGATGACTATCAGCTAACTCAAATTTTAAGTACAGCAGCAATTTGCAGGGACAGAAGTGACCAAAAATTTGTTCCATGCAGGAAGCCAGATTTATAGCTTTCAAAATCACCTTACTTTTGAACTGTTGATTTCTTACTTTCTCATTTGATTGCAAGTTAGGTTTTGGACAAGAATAACATGTTTTATTGTATTCCAGATCTTTGATTGTCCACGGCTAAAGTTTTCTGAAATTCCTCAGAGACTTACTAACCTGCTGCTGCCACCAGACCCTATAGTGATAAACCATATCATCAGGTAAGCTGGTCAGTCAGCTCAGCACTGTTGTGGGCAAAACTCTCACTGTATAAAATACAGAAACAGCTACAGTAGCAGGGACCAGAATCCAGTCACTCACGTGAGTGAGTACGTTGGACTTTGTGTTGTCTTCATTCTCTGTGTCATTCTTGTCTATATAATTCTGAATTATTTTCAGTAGATTGGCACCAATTCTCTAGGAGTATGCAGAATTTCTTCTTACCGTTTTTATCCCTACTAGAATACCACTGAAAGATGTGGTCAGGTTTCTTTCCTGAATTGAAGGAAATTGAAGTAAGATATTGTACATCATGAGCAATCATTCTAATCACTGAGTTATTATGTAAAATGTACACCAGTATTAGTTTCCAATACAGTGGCCAGTCCACATGTGCTTTGTTGGGGCTGGGTCAGCTGTTTGGGTGTCAGCCTTATTCTGAGAATGCCAACTGGTCAGAGATCTCAAGAAACTGACAATAGAGAATGCTTCGATTCAGAGAAGGCCATTGTGACTGAGATACTGAGCTTCTGACGTCCTTCTCAATATAGAGGTATTTCGGGCATAGTAGATGAAATACAACTCTCGGCTATCTAGGGCACTTCGAGTACATTCTGTATTTAAGTGACAACTGGGGGGGGG
>JAHREE010150693.1:0-25481 GCA_033628505.1 Tringa tobata
TTAGTCCAGGAGCTAGTGTTTTAAGAAAGACAGCAAATGTGTGAGTCATGAGAGCTGGGGCATGGTGGTGTCTTCCTAGTGAAATGGTATCTCTTCCCAGTGAAATTGATATAAATTTCCATATGAACAGAGATAAGCCACTGCTAAGAGTTTTGTGGGGTGTACAAGATACTGGAGCATTTCATCCAGCATTGTCATTTACAGGGTAAGTAAATTCTGATCTTGGACTGGTCTTGATAATGCTAAATTTCTACAGTTAGTCTTCCCCTCGCTCAATGACAAAAAAAGGATTCCCATGGAGCAAAATCAAAGGCCATTAAGAATGGAAAGGTCTATAAGTTAAAAACTCCCACCATCCACTCAAGAGGTTGAAGGTACTATCTCCATCCGCGGGTGTGCTCCGAGGGAGAGCCACCTCTCTGTTAAATGCTGCATCTCCTACTTTATCCTGAATGTGTCCAGCTTCAGCTGTGTCAGCTTCAATTTGGAGCACTTTACAAAGGCTCGGCCTATTTATAAGGCCCTCAAGTTCAGCCTACAAAGATGAAAAGACCTAAACATGCCAATCGCTTTGAAATATTAGACCAATTTATATAGTCAGGAACTTAACAGTAAAATGAGGGACTGTTTGCTCACTTTGTTTCTCTTCTTGCCAAATTTTATTTCTACTTGGCTGTGACTTTTAAAAATAATTCCATCACCCCTGTAAATTTTATTCATTCGGTGTCCTTAACCATGTTCTCTAGCTTTTTCTCACTCTTAGATAGCAGGCTGATGATGTGACCTGCATATTTGACATAACATCAATGAAGAAATAATGAATTGAGACCTTCTTTGGTGATAAAGCCCATTTTTTAGGATGGACAATTGGAATGTGTCGGCTCTGATTGCTACATCAGAAAATAGCAGGTGCTTTGTCATCTCTAACTTTTATTTTCAGTAACATTCTCTTCTGCCTTACGGGATCGTTTGTCTTCTGTTGGTAAATTCCCATCTGCACCCAAAATGAGTTTTCAGTGCTGTATCGATGGATGGATATAGTCAGTCTCTGGCCATTTAGTCTTCATCTATGTCATCTCCCATGTTTTTTTGTGTCACAAATTAAAGAAGGTGTCTGTTTACAAAAATGCCCCTATCGTCATTTTTACGCATGTTGATTTATCAATATTTTTTGCTTCTAGAGTGATGGTACATTTGCAGAAAGAGAAAGCATTTTCATCAGAATAAGGAAGGTGTTCATAAGTAATCTCTGGATTTCTAGAGAGGTGTGGGACCAAATCGATCGTGTTAGTCTATTCAGTCCATTTAAAGTACTTTAAGAAAGACAGTATTAGTAAGAATGTTGTGATGCAAAATCAGTTGGATTTCCCTGAAATTCGGGAGTCAATATTTTAAAGTTTTTTTAATCAAAATGATGCAGTACATCGGGCCTTTTCAGGAAGGAAGAGTCCATAGGGGTATTTAGCAGGGAACAGCCCTTGAGCACTCAAATGACTATGCAGGGATGCCCGTGCCAGAGGATTTCTGGCACAGCTCCCGGGGCTGTGCATGATTACACAGCTGTCCATCGCGGAGACTGAGTGATCCCTGCGTGATGGTGGGGTTGTTCCAGTCCTGCTAGCTTTTGCCCGTGTAACCTCTTTCAATTAAAGGTACTGCACAGCCAGGCTGAAATGCAAGAGGCAAAAGAAAAGACATAGTGTATATTTTCCCCTGTAAAGCACAGTAGTTTCGCTGTTAGTCTAAAGCACGTGCCACAAGCAAATGCCGTTTCCGTGTCTCACAGGCAGATTTTTCTTTTTGCTCAGTTTTATCACTTTTGGAAAAGTTTGCTCTCCTTTAGCCTTTTAAATGTCGTGTTTTAACAGCGTTACTGTAGACAGCGCTGCTAATCACAGAACTTTAGAGCTGTGAGTGTACATACCTCTTATCTCTGTGCCACAAGTCCAAACCGTAGATCCACGGGCTAATTTCAGCCACTGTCAGGACTAATTCCCCAAACCATTTTCAGTTGCTTTGGTTTTACTGTGGGTAAGTAACTTCCGTGAACTCTGCTCCCCTGACACCATTCATTTCCATACGTTTCCAAGGGTCCAATCCAGCTACAATTCCCATTTGCCTAACTTTAAAACATACAAAACTTTGGAGTTATTTTTTTCTGATCATTTGATAGTAAACCATAGAAAGAGTAATTTCTTCCCTCTGGTATCTGGTTACTAACTCTCTAGTAACTACTGAGTGCTGTGATATTAAGTGTCTGTTCTTTAGGATGTTTAATTATCTCCCAAAAGGCCCCAAAGTGCTTCTAATGGATCCTCTGGCTCATGACACACATTACTATTAGCCCCCTTTGCTTCTGGTTCTTATTCCAGTAACACCAGAAAGTGGCACGGGTCCTGCAAACAGAGGAATTTTTTGCAACGTGATCTCAGCCCTCTTCTGTTCCCAATGCAGAAGATTTTTGGAGTTTGCTGATCTTGAGTCATTCTAAATGGGTCTCTTTTGGGGCTTGCTTTCCAGTGCGATGAAACCGCGGGTGCCTTCCGTTCTCTTGTGTCCTGGGGAATCGGGTTGCTTCAAAGCTATTTCCCTGTGGCTGTTTTAGGTAGCTCGACTATTTATCCCAGTCCTGAAACACATTGCCAAGCTGCCTCCCCGTGCAGGAAGGGACCAAATCCCCGCCAGTGACACACTGCTGATAAAGACTTCTCTCCTTGGAGTACCCCAGCCTCTTGGACTGGCGTGTCCTTTGGCCTCACAGAGAAACAGAGTGAAAAGTCTGATTTAGTCATAGTCATAGTGTTGTCCAGGCCAGAAGGGACCTCCAAAGGTCATCTAGTCCGACCTCCCCGCAGTCAGCAGGGACACCCCCAACTAGACCAGGTTGCCCAGGGCCTCGTCGAGCCTCACCTTGAATATCTCCAGGGAAGGGGCCTCAACCACCTCCCTGGGCAACCTGTTCCAGTGCTCCACCACCCTCACGGTGAAGAACCCTCTCCTAATCTCCAATCTAAATCTGCTCCCCTCCAGCTTAAAACCATTGCCCCTCGTCCTGTCACTGCAGGCCTTTGTAAACAGGCTCTCCCCAGCCTTCCTGTAGGCTCCCTTCAGGTACTGGAAGGCCACTATTAGGTCTCCCCAGAGCCTCCTCTTCTCCAGGCTGAACAACCCCAGCTCCCTCAGCCTGTCCTCATAGCAGAGGTGCTCCATCCCCCTGATCATCCTCGTGGCCCTCCTCTGGACCCTCTCCATCAGGTCCATGTCCTTCTTATATTGAGGGCTCCACACCAGCACGCAATACTCCAGGTGAGGTCTCACCAGAGCAGAGTAAAGTGGAAGAATTACCTCTCTGGACCTGCTGGAGAATAGCAGCAGAACAGTGTCAGGGAAAGCCAGTCATGAAGACCAAGTACCTTTTCTGAACGACCTTGGCAAAGACGGTCAGTTGTCTTGAAGCTGTTTAATTTTTATTTCATTTTTACATCCGTATGGATTTTAATTGCTGTAGCTGGAAATACATTTATTCTGATTCCTGGTTACACAGTGTGTCTGGTGAAAAATGGGGATGATAACTTCCAAGGGAACGGCCAGTGTTTCAGACCAACTGCTCTGTTAACGTCTCGGCTGCCAGATGTATTTCAGAGCTGCGCTGCTGCTTTTTATAAGCCGTGGAATACAGTTTGTAAGAGCAATCATCTTCCCAAATTGGTCATTACCAAAGTTAATGACCTGTTTATTAGAACATCAACCTTGGCTTTGCCTCATGCTGTTAATTAACAAATCTGTCATTAACTGCTGGTAGCCATGAATTTGTGCATGTGTGTGGTTGGGGGGAAGCGGATAGGGATATTTCATTAGGAATGGCGTATTTAAGGCGGTATCCCTGCATATTGCTAAGACCTCGTTCTTACAGAGCTCTCACAGACTGCACCAGTGTTGTCCATGAATTTGTCTAATCCCTTTTGGGACCTGCTTTGTTTTCTGCTTTAATCAGATTCTGTACCAGTTTCCGCAGGTGCTCCCTCGTTCTCAGAAACTGATATATCCTCAGTGAATGGCAATTTTGCACTGACTTTATCCCCGCCGTAGGTGTGATGTGTTGTTATCGTGTGTCGGGAAGTGCACTCAGAGGGAAGAAGGGCTAACCTCGGAGCAAAGAAATTATTTATGATCAAAACTTCTCTCTGCAAGAAAACGGTCTGGTTTGCAAAAGATACCCATCCCTAATTAGGTATTTGTTATTTTGAAGAAAAATGCATTTTATAGTAGCAAGATCTGGCATAACATCTGTCTCCTCAGAGGGTTTTGAAAACCATAATTCAGGTGAGAATTACAGGTTTTATCCACCTTTGTTTAGATAAATGCATTTTGCCACTCCTCTCAGCCTCTAGTGCTAATTAGACTGTCATAAAATGCCCTGGATTAATGAGGTTTCAAAACACATACACCCATTCTGGGCCCTTCCTTGGTTCTGCCATGAGCTGTTCCTCCTCCCTGCAAATGAGTCCTGTTTGTGTCCCCGGGCAGGTGGAGGGAGATCCCAACCAAGGGTGACCTAAATATCAAGAGACCCTTTGGATAATGCCCAACAGGAACAGATATGAGAGCAAAAACTGTTCAAAGGCATTTACAGTCCAGGGGTAACCTTCTGTGAGATGAGTGAGTTGGTTTCATGACCATTTGCCAACAGGGAGATCTCCCTAGCCCAGTCCCTAGCCATGCGTTCTCTGTCTGTCTTGGCATCCGTCGCATATGGCACTGATCCAATTCACCTCACTCACCCACCACAAAAATAGCTGTATTTTCCACTGGTTGGTTTTATTAAGCAGCACTGACTTGAGGAGGGTCTAAAAAACACCCAGCCTGGGTGGAGATGATGGAGCAAGTGTGGGTGGGCACATGGCATGGGAAGGACAGATGGAGGTGAATTGGGACCTGGTAGTGGTGGTGAAGCCTTGGTGTAGCTTGAGCCAGCCTATAACAGAGCTCCCTGTAACAATGAACTCTCAGACAAAATAATGAACTCAGAAAAAATAGCTCCTTGGGCAGATACCTGATGTTAAATCTGAGGGGAATCTGTTTTACTTATGTATCTTAGAGCTGGTTTTCTGTAACCGCTAAAACAGTTTGGTATCCAGATCCCTCTCAATTCACATGAAAATTAAGTGCCCCTGTGTACAATTAAAAATCCCCACCTCAGAGCTGTGTTGGCTGAGGGTGCAGATAACCTTTTCAAAGTCACAGAGAAAGGCAGGAGCTAAAGCTTCCCCAGTGTTGCTCTGAGCTGGGCACCCCACCACTCTGGCACGGATGGAGGGAGGTGACACTGAGGTCACCACACTGGTTGCTGCTATTTACAGACTGGCTGTAAGGACTGTCAGCACCTGGAACACAACATTTTCTGTGGAGCATCACTGAGCAGTCCTTTTCCTTCATTAGGTGTTTTCACCTTGTGCACTGGATTAGCCAGGAGTTAAACTGTTAGCAAATAGCAGCTCTGTCACACCAGTCCTCTCCCCAGGATCTGCAGACTCCCCTTTTCTTCTTTTCCCTGGGTCTTTGCTGTTTTAAAATAATATGTCTATATCTCATCGGTGGACAAAGAAGGGAGAAGAGGAATGGACTATTGAGACGAGGGTGTTTCATCCTACACGGACAGATATATAGCAAAATAAAATGTAAAGTGTAAGAGTCACTCAGATGAAACCTTGATCCCAGAGCTCACTCAGCTGGCAAAAGAGAAGCCCTTTGCTCTCTATCATCTCGGATCCAGTCTTATTTGACATCTAGAAAAGCAAAATAAATGAGATATTTCAGAACAGGTGTTTCAAAGCTATTTTTACCTTTGAAATGTACTACTGAAAAAAAAATAATCTTCTAAATAAAAAAAAAGAACAAAATAAAAAATATCCTATTCACCAAGTCATCAAGGAAGGAATATAATGAAAGACTCAAATCGTGGAAGGGAAGTCCAGTTTTAGGGTAAAAAATTTTAAATCACATTTTTTTGTGACTTTGGCTGGCAGATGTCTTAGCAAGTGTGAACTGAGAGGTTTGTAGGCTCCAGGCTGTTCTACCACGTAATCAGAGCCCTGGTCCCCTTGGAGCTCTAGTGTGATACCTCCAATAATAGATAGTGTGATACATTTAATAGAGAAGCCATCAAAACCACCTGCAGCTTTGACTGGCCACTGGAGCTTTAGTATAAATGGGAGGAATATAAATGGCAAATAAGCAAATGATTCTTCCATTTGTGGCAAATATCCTACCCTTCACATTCTGTGTTTGATGTGTTGATTATAATCAGGCTGCTTACTTCGGAGCAAGAAGCAGGGGGGCAAGAATGGAGCAGGAAGCATCGTGTTTTCAGTAAATCATTTCTTTAAAACAGCAGTCTCCTTACCAGCTAAAGACTTTCTCATCTTAAGTGCATCTGGCATTGTCAACAAAGCCCGTGTCTTTTCACTTGATTGATCATAGACTTTAAAGAAGTGGTTATTTCCCTGATAAATGAGATATCATACGCATTCATCTATTACAGAACTGCTGTAGATAATTAATCACTGCCATTAGCTCATTACAGCTCTTAAGGCTACATGTGAATATTCTCTAAGTTAACAGAACAAAAACTCCAGGTGGAACATTAATACTACTTTTAAAATCAATGTGACATTGCAGAATAATAGGTCAGCCACTGCTGTTTGAGATTTGGTCCTTGCACCACAGGATTTCTCGTGAGCCCCTTTGGTCAGTAATGACGGGGCAAAGTCACGCTCAGTGGGAAGTGAGTGGAGCAGTTCTGCTGGAATCTGGGGAACCATCCCCACTGGAGATGCAAAGCTCTCAGCTGGGTACTGCCGGCTGAGAAAGTGCCTTGCTTTGTCAATGCAAAGCATAACCCAGGCTAAAAGCAGATCACAAAATGTGCCAAAGACGCATGGGATCCCACGGGTGAACTGGACCTTGCACTCAACGGTACAAGTGATCATTTTATACCTCCCTTCACCCCTCCTAGCAGTGGATGAGAGCGGACCCGTTCAACAGCGATGATGAATATTCATTTTAGGAGAGGTGACTGTCACACTACTAGTTTGCTAGCTCAAGCCCATGTGTCTGCACTGTTCTCTTTCGAAGCGTTGTCGTTAAAAGTGACAGCATAAGATCAACTCTGGCTTGCTGAACTGTTGGGAATGATTATCATGGAATTTTTTATTTCTGCCAGCAGTGGCCACATCAGATAGGCTGAAATCTCTCACCTGCATGTGTGCAGCTCCCTGGGAAGTCACGGACCTCACACCTCGCTAACTGATGTGGTTCATCTTGATATATTACCTCCTACTGAAATTATCTCTTTTTCAAAGCCTTTGGGAAAAAGTGCAGAAAAATGGTGAAAGATTTGTTTTCTTTACCCACGCAATTCACTCGTTGGTTTGTACAAATACCTGTGGGGTGTCTTGAGTCAAATTAGACTCTGTTCACCCAGAAATCAGTCTTGGAGGGAGCAGCAGAAATGACCAAACACGTTTCCTAAGGGATTTTTTTCATTATTAACTTAGAGGCTTTGCTTGCAAGGTCTGTTCAAGATGTGGTAGTCATAACAGAAAAAGGTAGTAATAATAGAAAAAGAAGCTACAACACAAAACATTAAGGAACGCATTCCAGGAGAATAACTTTCAAAAAGAAAGACTCTTGTTTTGCCTGCTTCTCTGAATTTCTGAGTAGGATTGGAACAGTATGTGTGGATAGCAAGGCTTTCTAGAGGTTAACAGTTTTGGGTGGGACATTTAATTTTAGCAATGTATTCCGAGTTTCTGTCCAAGTTTTTGATTTGGGATTGTCTCAGCAGAAGGAATAAAAAGGTCCAAACTTGGAGGAAAAAAGGAATGAGACCCCTTCCCCCCCATATTTTCAATAAAGACTGTTGAAATTTATGTGTTTAGGAAAGTAAGTGGCTGCAGATGACAGAAGGTTATGGAAACAACAAGATGGTAACATTGGGAAAAATGGGACATTTGAGACAAGTTCTTTAAATTACCAGAGGTTTTTTATTTTTATATCCTGTTTTCTCTGTCAGCTGTAGCGATCCTACTAGTGAAATATGGAAGAGCTCTGGCAGGGACTTGAGGTTGTAGCTGCTTCTCAGGAGAGCCCAGTATAGGCAATTCAGGCCTTGTTCAAGTGAGGGATCTCAGCTCATCTTTAATTTGAAATTAATGAATAATCACATCTTCAAACAAGAGCAGTTTGCTTAAGTCTTCCCTGCAAGATGATCTTAAAGAGCCAAGTGTCCTTTCTTGGACCTTGCTAAAAACTTCAGCCATATGTGTTTTCTTAGGGAGCCTGTCCGTAGAGCAGAGGGGGCACCCTGAAATCCAGTAACATTTTGGTTTCACTAGATGAAGCCAGAGGAGCGATGTGCAGAGCTACAAGGATGAAGAAACAAGGCAGGCGGCTCTGCCGGCCGATGATATACTGAAAGTCCTGAAGATTTGGGTTTGGTTGAAGGCTGCTAAGGGATATGAACCCATACACTTAAAAGGAGCTGCCTTTCAAACACAAAACAAAAACAAGCCAGCCTGGTGAAAGGAAGGAATAAAAGCAGCTTGATGTATTCTGATGGTAAAATCAGAAAGCAGACATGTATAAAAGCCAATGAGCAAGCTGTGCGAGTCAAGAAATATGATGTGCTCCATATTCTTTTAATAGTTTATTACTTAGCAGGTTACACAATATTTGACACTGATGCTTGAAAAGCCTCCTGCCATTTAACAGTACTCTGCAAGAAAATGCTATCATCTGTTAGTGCACCCCAGTGACTCTGTAACCCAGAATTTGTAGGGTAATATTTCCTTTGCCTTTAGTCTGTCTGTCATTTTGCTTAAAGAAAGAGAAGAAGCTGCGACTTCTCTCCACCCTCTTTTCCCTGATTACATGCCCCCAGCCCTGATTGCGGCTCCCTGAGAGCTTTCCTCCTGCCTGGGTTTTCCTGGCAGTGAGTCTTTCCGGGTGTTGCTCAGAGACTGCAGAGGCGATGGCAAGAGTACAGAGAAAATTGCAGCAGAAGCAGTAAGGCAGCTGTAGGTGGAGGGAAAGTTACTATTTTCCACAATCAGGGAAAGAGGCCGTGCCACAGCAGGGGGTGGAGGGCCTTCTAGGCAGGGGGAAAGGCTCTTGTGCATGGGATTAGGGGTCCAGCTGAAGGGTGCCGAGGGGATGTGATGGTACTTCCAACAGCAAGCTGGAAAGGTGATCCCTTGGCAGCATTTAGAGTTGGCAGAAGGGATACAGAATAGCTCCAGCAAAAGATGAACTCGCCAGGCAGACAGGAGAGGCCAGATCTTAGAACTGTTACCTAGTAAATGTCCAAGATCTGGACGTGGCTTAGGCTGGGGAGAAGGGCACATTAAAAAAAAAAAAAAAAAAAAGAGTGAAATGAAAATAAAGTTTAGAGTCCTTTGCTAAATACCTGGATGCAGACCTGGTGGGAAACCTGGAGCAGCGTGGTTGTTTTTCCACCACAGCAGTGCTGTAAGCAATCCCTGACGATGCATTTCTTTAATATTTCTCTTGTTCAATAGTTATAGCAGTAGCTGTTGGAATTAATTATGATTAATTTAATTATAGGTATAAACCAGGTCTTTTTCAAAGTGAATTATAGTTTCCTTCAACAGTATGTGGTGGTTAAGCGCTGGTAATTAAGGGTTTGAATGAGGGCTTGACAGTGCATTTTCCCATAATTGAAATTCCACTGCAAAGCCCATAGTGTTTGCAATCCAACACACAGCCATGAGCTTTCTCTGTTTTTTGGTTTTGGTGGCAAAATATATATAAGAGAGGTTATCACGAAGGGCTGCCTTTTATCAACCCACTGCTGAATACCTAAGGTGTCTAAGAATTCATTTAACAGGTTTATCTGTGTAGTTCAGTCTTAACAGGGCAGGTAGGGAGATGGTGGTGCTGTGGGTTTGAATGATGGTGGTGCTGTGCCCGTCCTATTCATGTGGGAAGGGGAGAGGATTTCATTTAGCCCGAAGCCTCTGGCTCTGACCCTCCAAAAGGGAAGAGCCTCTTGAAGGCTGCAGAAGGATTTTGGTTAGAGAAACCCAATTCTTTCACAGAAGGTATGTTTGGGGATCGTGCTTTTCTGAGAGCTTGGGTGCCAGTAACGTGGTCCCAGGCATGTCTTCAGAGCAGGAGTGGTGAGCCCTGGGTGCTGCTGTTTTGGGGTGCTCCTGCTTTGGGGTGCTCCTGCCCAACCAGCCTGCTCCATCGCTTTGACCTGTGGCTTTAATGAAACGTTAGCTATTTAATCCCACTGCAAAAAAAATGAAAATGCATAGTCAATTTCTAGCACTCCCTGTGGTTTGCATTTGGAGAAATATTAAGGTGTTGAAGTGGCTTCAGAGTAAACAGAAATAATTTGTCCTGTGCTATGGTAATTCGAAAGCACAAACCACCTCGGCACATGATGATGGGGGACTGCCAAGGGCTGGTGGTCTCAGGCAGCACCTTGGGAATTCCTGTCTTTCTGGGACTGGCTGTGGGTATGCCCAGGCATCCGGACGGGTTTCTGTGGCTTTTAAATCCAATGGGAAAATGAGCAGGTTAACTAGCTGTTTAAGAAGAGGTTTAAGGAGCCATTAGTTTGCTCAGCCTGAAGTTACCTACAATTTCCATGTGTCTCCTGTTGCAGGTTTAAGGGTAACCCTCCACACTAGACTCAGGCTCTATTCACAGTAAAATTTGGCACAGGGTGCATTAAAGACAGAAGGGCCATTTCTGGGGTTGCAAGAGGAGCTGGGTGTTAGTGGGAGCTTCATGCCAGCAGGGAAGGGCTGGGGTCTTTCCTGGATAAACACACCCCAGCTCCGTAATCCACAAAGCTAGGGGAGATTTACACACCACACTCTATTGGCTTTTTGGTACTCTGCACTCGGGAGACACCACCTGGAGCACTGTGTCCAGCTCTGGAGTCCTCAACACAGGAGAGACATCGACCTGTTGGAATGGGTCCAGCAGAGGGCCACGAGGATGATCAGAGGGCTGGACACCTCTGCTATGAGGACAGGCTGAGAGAGCTGGGGTTGTTCAGCCTGGAGAAGAGAAGGCTCCAGGGGGACCTTAGAGCAGCCTTCCAATATCTGAAGGGGCTACAGGAGAGCTGGGGAGGGACTCTTTGTCAGGAAGAGCAGTGACAGGACAAGGGGTAATGGTTTTAAGCTGGAAGAGGGGAGATTTAGCTTAGATACCAGAAAGAAATTCTTTGCTGTGAGGGTGGTGAGACACTGGAAGAGGTTGCCCAGAGAAGCTGTGGCTGCCCCATCCCTGGAGGGGTTCAAGGCCAGGCTGGATGGGGCTTGGAGCAACCTGGTCTGGTGGGAGGTGTCCCTGCCCAGGGCAGGGGGGTTGGAACTAGATGATCTTTAAGGTCCCTTCCAACTCTAACCGTTCTATGATTCTATGATTTTATGATTTGTACCAGGCCAAGGAATCTGTTGTGTAAAAAATATAAATCCATTCCCTGCTGTGGAATAAAAGGACACCTCTGCAACTAAGTGAACAAGGAGGAGGGCTGCCGTTCAGCTCAACACAAAGGTGATGTTGCTCACAGCCCAGAGAGCCAACCACATCCTGGGCTGCATCAAGAGAAGTGTGGCCAGCAGGTTGAGGGAGGTGATTCTGCCCCTCTGCTCTGCTCTCATGGGATCCCACCTGGAGCACTGTGTCCAGCTCTGGGGCCCCCAATATAAGAAGGACATGGACCTGTTGGAGCAAGTCCAGAGGAGGGCCACAGAAATGTTCTGAGGGCTGGAGCATATCTCTTATGAGGACAGGCTGAGAGAGTTGGGCTTGTTCAGCCTGGAGAAGAGAAGGCTCCAAGGAGACCTTGTTGTGGCATTTCAGTTCTTAGAGGGGGCTTATAAGAAAGACAGGGAAAAACATTTTAATAGGGTCTGTTGTGAGAGGACAAGGGGTAATGGCTTTAAACTAAAAGAGGGAAGATTTAGACTAGATATAAGGAAGAAATTTTTTACAATGAGGGTGGTGAAACACTGGAACAAATCACCCAGAGAGCTGGTACACGCTTCATCCCTGGAAAAATTCAATGTCAGATTGTAGATGCCCCTCCTCATTGCAGAGGAGGCTGGACTAGATGACCTTTAAAAGTCCCTTCCAACCCAAACTATTCTATGATTCTGTGTCACCTAGGTACGAACCCAAAGGTGTTGTACGATCATGAGGGTGGCAGCAAATGCCAGTCCCTTCTCATGTCTTCTCCAGGCTTTCTCCCCAGCCATGGAGGGAGGAAAAGTTTTCACATTGAATTTGCAGTCTTTTGTCAGGTTGTCACAACCTTAACATTATTTAAATGTAATTTTTTAGTCTATGAATTTGAATTATCCATGGATTCGATTCATTACCAACACATGCCTAGTAGCCAGTTTCTAAATTACGTTGCTGCTGACTTGAATTATTATAAATAAGACTGTGCCAAATGTCAATTGATTATTCAGGAGTAATCAATAGAGAGAGAGAAAAGACAGCTGTGGTTGACTAACAGCAAATGATTTTTATTCCACAGTCTTGGAATTTAGAGTGAGGAGGTAAGTCAATCTGCACACCAGTCCCCCAACAAACAGATGCAAAGGAACCTCCTTACAAATAAGAGCCAGGGAGTCTGCAGTTAGCTCTCTGCCAGTGGGGCCACAAGCGTCCCCAGAAAAGGCTTGCAACTGGTAAACCTCCAGATTTTGTCACTGACTTGTTCTTAGGCTAGTATTTTTTTCCCTCCACGTGCAGGAGCTCCTTCTGAATCCTCTCTCTGTGGCGTTGTGGTCGTGGTACCGGTGTGGTGGGTTGGCAGTGGTTGGTTGCCAGGTCCCACCCGGCCCCTCGCTCGCTCCCCTCCCAACAAGACAAGGGGGGAAATGAGGTAAAAAAAAAAAAAGCTTGTGAGTTGAGATAAAGACAGGGATATCACTTACCAGTTACTGTTACTGGCAAACCAGTCTTGACCTGGGAAAAATGAAATTTCTGTGTTTTCCCAGAGGCGCCACCACCTTGTCTGAAAGGCTGAGGAGAAAAAGGCAAGGAGAAGTACGTCAGCAAAATTCAAAGGGAAGCTTTGCCACCAGGCTTTTGCTCTTCACAAAAGGCTTTCCCACTCCCCACAGACAGGACAACATCCTCTTGAAACCTGTCCTTTCTTCACCCTTCTTAGCCTAGAAAATCTGAATCCAAAGGGGGAAGCAAATATATTTTGTGTGATTAGAAGGAAAGCGTGCAGTTGCCGAAGGGGAGGTGTACCTGTGTCCCAGGTGCCCCAGGTCACAGTCCTGTGTCTGGGTGTACAGATGCATTCGCCAGTGCTTGAAACAAAGATGGAGGGCTTATACTCAAGGACTGAGGTCTGGGAGAAGGTTTCATTCTGCTCCTGGAGGTACATGGGGTTGCCTCCAGCACAGGCCTTTGCGGGTGAAAGTATTTTAAACCGCAACATCACAATTCACCAAAGATATCCATCAAGAACCTCAAAAATATTTGAGGTAATAACCGAAACCAAGGCAGATTAAGGAGCATGGTCCTATGACTCTCTCTCTCTAGTGGAAAGAGCTGTGCAGAGCCCAACAGGCCTCCGTGGTTGTGCAAGCATTGATGAAAAGAGCAGCAATCCTGTCCCAGGGACACAGCCACCGCCTGTATCTGCCTACAGCTGCATTTCCAGGCTTATTCCTAACGAACAAATTAAAACACACCAAGTAAAATTCATCCTTTGTATAACTGCGTGAATTTTATTGCAATCACAGAGGGAAAAACCTGTCGTTGCTGTGACAGATCTGCAGTCTTGCCAGCTCTCACGCTCTCATGGCACTTGCTGCTTTTTCTGAAAGCCTGCTGGAGTCCTGCAACTGCAGGGTTCCCTGTAATTGCAGAGGAATCCAGCACTCTGAATAAGCAAATAAATAAAATACATGTTTCTAGATACTGTAGATGCAAAGGAAAGCTTTAAAAATATGAACTTGAAAGGCAAATTTAAGAGAATCCTTGATGAACTCTTAAATAAAGATATTCAGCCAAGGTAGCTTTTGGGGAAAAAAAAAAAAGCCTCCCTAGTGGGAAAACAGTAGAGGTTTGTCAGCTATTTATCAGGCAAACATGAAAATTATGAAGAAAATTATGAAGAAGCCCGGCCTGAGATTTTTAACGCTTGTCTCAACTCATATCGTTGCCGTGTAGTCACAGAGTCAAAAAAAAAAAAAAGAAAAAAGTAAGTTTTGTGGAGTTTATCCTGGGGGCTGGTTTAGAAGTTTCCTGCCTGGGTTTGCTTTGGGTTTCCAGGTGCGGTGATGTCAGCAGGGGCTGCACAGTGACAGCCGCGGGTGTCGGGGGTGCTGGAGCACTCAGCCCCGCTGGGCTGCAGCTGTGCAACGCGGGGCCCGTGACACCTGGGGAAGGTGGGAGCTGTGGGGCTTGGCCAGCAGTCGTGAGGAGCTGGATAGGAGGAAAGGACATTGGATGAGCGCTTTGGTTGCACAGGGACGGCGTGGGTAGTCCTGGAGTTCCTTGATGGCAAGCAGGTGTGTGTTTCTTGGGCTTGCTGGCTGTGTTAGAAAGGAATTAAACCCTCTCTGTTACCGTATCTTAGCTGGAAAGACTGTATCACAGAATCATGGAATTGTTGGAGTTGGAAGGGACCTTCTAGAGACCATCCAGTCCAACTCCCCTGCCAAAGCAGGGCTGCCCAGAGCACATCACTCAGGACGGCATCCAGGCGGGGCTTGAAGATCTCCAGAGAAGGGGACTCCACACCCTCCCTGGGCAGCCTCTTCCAGGGCTCTGCCACCCTCACCCCAAAGAAGTTCTTCCTCAGATTGGAGTGGAACTTCCCATGGTCCAGCTTGTGCCCGTTGTCCCTCGTCCTGTCACTGGGAACCAGTGGAGTCCAGCTCCATCCTCCCTCAAACCACCCTTTAGATACTTATCAGCATTAATAAGGTCTCCCCTCAGCCTTCTCTTCTCCAGGCTAAAGAGCCCCAGCTCTCTCAGCCTTTCCTCATCAGGGAGATGCTCCGATCCCTCCACCATCTCTGTTGCCCTTCGCTGGACTCTCTCCAGCAGTTCCCTGTATCTTGCTGTGTTTGATATGAAATGGGGCAGCAGCAACTGCCACAGCAGCCTGTCTTTGCTTTGCCCTGCAGTGGGGCATTTGAGGGTGGCCCTGCAAATAAGTCTGGAGTTGGGTCTCAGTGCCATGAGAGCTTCCCGTGGTGTGTGGGGTACAGGGAGATGCTTAGCTTGGATGGGAGCGAGGGGTTCCTGAGCTTTTGTGTTGTTTTTTCTCCTGTACCCACAGTCCCTGAGCAGTCGGGGTGTGGAGCTGGTCCTCTCCCTGTGCCCTGAGAGCAGCCTTTATCCAGGGAAGACAGTAGACCCCTCCTCTTTTCTGGCAACACCCATGTGCCACTGTAGCTTTAGGCTTTATCTCAAAGCACACACACACACACACACACACAAAGCTCCAACATCCAGAGCAAACCTGCAGCATATGGTATGGTATGGCATGGCTGGGCTGAAACCTCATCCGAAAAATGCTGTTTTCTTTGTGCCAGGCTGATCTGGGCCACCCCCTGACCTTAGTTACCTTTGCATTTTCATGAACTTTTGGGGGTTTTTTTGGTGGGGTTTTGTTTGGTGGGTATTATTCTTTGCGTAATGATCACATAATGATGTTCTGATAACTTTGATTGCGGGGTGGGTCCTGTGCAAATGCTAATGAGTGCATTAATAGTTAGCCTGACGCGTTATACGTGGAACCATCCCACAGCAGTGAGGTGTTTGTATTGGTGAAACCAGGGTGGATGGAGAGAGATGTGGTGGTGTTAGTTAAGCGTGTGGAGGATGGTAAACATCCTTAGGAACAGACTGACTGCTACAGTGTGTCTTGGGGTGGCTGACGTGACGCTTCCTGAGTGGTTGTGGGTTTGCTTTTGGATGTGCCACAGGCACTTAACCCAGCCTAGCTCTTGTCCTTTGCTCAGGGAGACAATTAATGCTGAAAATGACTCCGCGCTTCACACCTTGCGGTAAGCATTGGGAGAAGATGAGGGTTTATGCAGCTCTACTCGTGGCTGCTCTCTGACCTCCCACTGGCTTGAAAGTCAGAGCTAAGGATGGTGCTGTCTCCGTGTTGCGTGCAGCTTATGGCCAGCTCCTCGTACCTGACCACTCATGGAGAATGTGCCTGGCAAAAAGGGCTAAGGGAGCGCTTTTGAACAAGTCGAGGGCACTTGTGATTCGTGCTCTTGTGCTTAAGCACAGGTTTAAAGTGGTGGGAAAGGCCCCTGTTAGCATTTCAATAAATATATAGGATGGGATGTTTAACAAGGAGAATTCTTGCAGACGGTGATGGTGAGAATGGCAGCCAGACCGTTGCAGAGAGCTGCAGGTTCCCTCTAGCTTAACAGCACATGCAAATATCAGTATTTCAGCTGCTAGAATATATTGCCTTTAATTCTTTTTTTTTTTTTTTCCTATGAAGCTTTAGCTGAAAGGGAAAGAATAATGTTCCTGTATCTATGTGGTCAAACAATTAACCTCTTCTTATCTGGGTTACCTCTGCACGTAAAATGCTTATGTGACAGGTGAACAGGACCTACTTTTAGACTGAAGGCCAACAAGTTTCTTGTGCTAGACATCCAAACACCACCAAAGTGACACAGTGTTCCAGAAGTATCATACGCACGTGGACATTGGCTACAAAAGCTGCTAATATCAGAGCAGTTCAACCTGGGAAATATGTTGCCATAGGAATGCTTAGCATCTTTCTAACAGGCTCATTTCTATAGTGCTGTGAGTCGCTCCAGAAGCTTTCTATGCACTTGATAGTTTTTAAAAAACAAGAATTAATTGCTTGGCTTGAAATGTAGTGGAATAACTCAAGAGAACTGGGCTTTTAAATGTGACATAAATCAATGGGAGCCCTAACTCGGGATTTTCTACAAGCAAGAAACAATCAATGCACTTGGAAGGGCTGTTATCAAAAAGCACCTTACTTGAAACTTTTACATCAGCATCCATGGCAAAACTAGTATTTGGGGTTTTTTTAAATTTATTTTTTGTCTTGCTTTTTCTCCTATGCTTTCACTGAAGGTCTGTGGTGTGGGTATTCTCAGAAGGACTACCTAGTGATTATTCTGTTTGGATGCTGTGGCTTGCGGATTTAAAGCACCAAATTAATTCTGGCTTTCAGGGGGGAAAAAGCTGCAGCTCTTTGTTGTGTTTGCCAGTCCTGCAGTGTAAGGCATGGCTTCATTTGACATGCCCCGGTGCTGCTCCCCAACCTGTGCAGCTGGCAGTGGCTGTTGCTGCTTGGGTCAGGCTGCTGGTGAGTAGCAGGGCAGGGAGGGTGACCTGGGCAGGGAGGGTGACCTGAGCATGATGCAGGGTGGCTGCCTCCCTTGCAGATGCCGTGGAAGGAAGCATCAGGGAATGCAGTGATTTCGTTGGGTGGTTCACAGAGGGAAGTATTTGGGATGCATCTGGATACAATTTGACTGGCAGCGTGAACCTCTTCTTGCATCTTGATGGCTGCTTGGAGAAGTCTGCGGTGATTGAGGCCTCCAAAAACATCTGGTTCTGTGCCTCATCTTACAGGGAGGCCACAAAATACTGCCTACTCTGCTTTCTAGTTACCAGGACAGTTTTTATCCTGAGTTGTGCTTTCACCCTTTGAGGCATTTCAATGTTGTAGAGGGGCGTTGTGTGCAAGCAAAGTTGGTAAAACCACACTTTCTGTGCTTAAGTACAGATAGGCTAAATGCTTTCTCCAAAGAACTGAAGCTCTCCAATTCCAGGATGCTTTTCCCCTTTTCCCTTGGTTTGTAGTGAATGCAGGGAGCACTGGCAATCCAAGCACTCATTCTCTGCTTTGAGCAGCCTGGGCGCATCCTATATGCATGAGATAAAATTAAATCCATGCTGTCCTGGCTGGATGGTAAGAATGGTGAATTCAGCACATCATCCCTCCTGTGCAGTCTGATGGTGTTTACCTGTAGTCATTACCCGTATCGGGGAGCTGGGCTGCTCAGCATTACTGCAATTTGTAAATGGCTTCATTTAGATGTCACCAATGAACTAATTTATGGAAGCTGTAATTAGTGGTGATGGGACTGCAGGTGGAAAGCAGTAAGTGGTGACATTACTTAGTGACTTCATGAGGGATTTTGAGTGTCCAGCAGCCGGCTGCTGCGTGTAAGGGAAGAATGAAAGCAAATGAAGGAAAACAAAACAAAAAAAGCCACAACCCGAAACAACATCAAAACACACACACACACAAAAAGAGGAAATACGTCTGGGAAGATGGATGGAAAATGAAAATCTTCTGAGCGATGGATAGCCTGCTTTTGTTTTCTGAGCACAGAGGCATGATGTAGCTGTGCACACACTGTCACCAGCGTACTGAGTCAAATAACTTGCCAGTGGTGCCCGTGTTTGTTATTCCCTTAGGGATGCCAGTAGATCTGTGGGAAAGTGCACTCTGTGGGAAGGCGTGTGCCCTAAGAACACCTTGCCAGACTGATTTAAAATGTCCCAGTGGTTATGGTGTGGCCTGAACACCCCTAGTAAAGAAATGATGCGCGTGAAGCAAGGGGCAGAGGTTAGCCTGGCTTTAAGAGCAGGGCTTAAAACGCTTCCTTGCTCCACAGATTGTAGTTTCCATTTCCCGGGTGCTTGCCCCCTCGTACCTGTCTCTCTGTGTGCTCTGGCCAGTTTGACTGCTGCATGATGCTCCCTGAGACAGTACAGGAGAATGCTCAACTGTGATGAAAAATTGGGGAGGAGAGGGAGAGTGTACACCGCTGTGCCAGCTGATCCTCACCGGAGCGTATTTGCTTACAGGTGGGTGCTGAGTTAGACCCTGTGGAGACATCCTGCCATGGTTGTTGCACAGTTCATCTTACAAGCTGGTGGATCTGGTCCTTGCTTGTTGCTGCACGGTGAAGGGAAAAAACCCAAAGAAAGGAACAAAACATGGATTGCAACCACTGGCTGCCAGTGGGGAGCTTTTTCAGCTTCCTAACATTGTGTAAACTGAGTTTTCTGCCTTGTGAGTTGAGGTTCCTGTTGCCTCCATAAAAATATGTAAGAAATAGCTCTATGTAGTGAGATGAGGCAACCGAAGGGTCCGAGATGGGAACTGCCCAGAGGCTGTGTTCTGGGCTGCTGGGGTGACATGGCTCCTTACTCCTGCTGCAGGAACAGCGTGGTGAGCACCAAGACTGAGCACATAGGAGTGGTGCAAAGGGGTAGTCTATAAAAAGTGATTGTGCAGTTGCTGTGATTTTATTATTTTTTTTTTTATTTATTTTTCTGTAGTCTCTTATCCTAGCGGCCTCTGATGAACACTTGCAATAGCCACAGTGGGGGCGGGTGTGACAGTTTGAACTAATGATCATTAAAAACGTGTTCTTTGCACTAAGAGAAATAAAAGGAGTGCTCGAAGGAGAGTTAAGTATCTTGAGGGGGTTTGAGGCAGAGGTGGTTTTTTACATGAAGGCCATCCACCATAAACAATCCATCACAAGCAACTCTTGGCTGGTTTCATGAGCTGTATTTTCTCTCTGCAAAGGGAATATATTGCTACACGAGTCTGTGATGGGAAACTCCCATGGGACAGGCCTGATGGAGGGAAGGAACCAAGCACAACAAATATTCTTTCATCTGGGAGGATGGGACTACCTTAACTGCAAAGATTTGTTTTCTGGAGATACTTTCTCCCCTTTGGGTCTGTGCTGTTTGGCATTGCTGGTGACACTGGCTGTGCCAGCCCTCCTGTGCTTACCCCATTCCTGATGGCTATTAGCAGGGCGGTGCATCTGTGGGTTGGGCTGTGTTCTGGCATAACGGGGCTGAAAAAGCAAAAGGCATACCTTGAGGTATTTTTATTGCAACTCCAAAGCTTGAGAAGTGCATCTGTAGCCTCCCAGCCGCTGAGTTTGGCTGGAGGAAGGTGCTTCCTAAACTGGCCCTGCAGTCACAAGCTTCCCCTTCAACTTCCCCTTTTCTTGCTTGTTAAATCAGCAATATATTTTTTTTTTTCCATAATGCTTGATTCTGTGAACTGATGTGATTAAGACTGAAATTGCTTTTCTGTTCAATTACGGAAATGCCTTTTAAGTAAAAATGGTAGAAAGACCAGAATGAAATAATTGTGTCAGTCTTTTCAGGTTAATTAGGGGAAATTTCTGAGCTAACCCCAATGTTTAAAATCATGCAAATATGGGAAACTCTATTTCAGCATCTCTTTTGTCCTAATTGCAGAGTGAAAATAATTAAATATTTTTTCAATTAAATAGTGAAATGCAACTCTCTGGTTCTTTAAATCAAATTTCATACTTGGTTTTCCTACACAAGTATGAAATGTCATGTCTTTGATCAGTTAAAAATTAAATCAGCATCTGTCTAAAATGCTACTTTGCCACACAAGCCAAACCAAGAAAACACATTTTGCTTCAGATTTTCCTGTGCAAAAGTCTTTTTACTTGTACTTTGCAGAAGTAATTGACTAACTTTAAGAGAACCTTGATCAGTTCTTTTGTTGGTACCTGTGATTCAAGGCTAGGCGTGGGGCTCTTAACACTGTAAAGTGACCCAAAGCCTGATTTAAATTGTGAAAATCATCCTCAACTAGGAGTTGACATGATTTAGTCACGTGTTGACTAATAACAAATCAGTATTTTTGCTGCCTAGGCTGTCTCTGAGAGCTGCAAATTCTTACAAATTGAAGCGATGCGTGGAGTAGCCACAAAATGGAGCAAAACCTGATGCTTTTAGCAAAGGAGCAACGCTGATCTCTCCCAAAAACCCCTCCTCGGAGAAAAGCGGTGGCGGTTTGCAAGCTGGCATTGCCATGTCTGTATCCTGTCAGAGACTGAGAGAGCCCAGCACAGGCATAATAGGTTTAGTATTCCCCTTGGGTTGTTATAAACAAAATCAATATGTACTAATGACTGCGGCAATAAATTTCATCGTGCTTCACATGGTAACGTTCTGCACTTACCCAGTTGTTGGTTTGACAGAGAGCAATAGAGTTTACCCTTTAAAGTTGTAAATTACTATGAAAATGCTGAGCCTCACGGTAAAATACATTCATGGATGATTTTAAGCTTAGGAAATATTGGTAATACTTTCACTAAGCATACTATTAAAATAAATAAATAGTATTTATTGCTTGGTTTCTCAGCTGCAGCTGGGTGAAGAGACATGGCATGCATGTTTATCATGCTACTTGTGGTTTCATAATGTTTATCTAAAATTGATTCTCAAAGAAGCCATCTAAGAAGCATATTTTTTCACATATCTGTTCAAAAAATCTGCCTTCAGAACAGATTTCTAGTAAGTAAAATCTTGATTTTTTAAATTTTTTTTAGTGCTATTTACTTTAGGAGGCCCTTCTAAATAGATTTAGAAATTTCCTCTTGCCTTTATCTTGTATGCAGGCAGATAAACATTTGGAAGTTGGATTAAATGTTTCAGCCCCAAATGAAACATTTGAGACTTTTTGCTCATATTCTATTCAAACCTTCAACACTCAATGCTTTCTTCTGAATAGAAATGGAATGCTGAAATTACAGGAGCCTAGCACAAAGTAGGAATACAGATTATTGGTTTTTTCCTACGTTTCCTACCAAATCTTTTTCTCGCACAGAAAATGCAGATGCTTTGAATTATACACTTATTATTAAAGTCCATCCACCTGAGGTAACCCCCAGGAGTCAGTTTTGGATTGCCCGTAGTTGTTTTGCAGTCACCTTTACAAGCTTCACTGAGCTGTGCACCCTGTTGGCCCTTGAAAGGGATTCTTAAGCCCCAGGTGTCCAGAATAGGGACAAAAAGGATCTAGATAAATCACATAAGAAAAGAAAGATAATTGCTGCTTTTCAATAATTAAGTTAAATTTTTAAAAAGTATAACCAGCTGCAATCTGGTTGCCTCTGTATAGACGTGTAGCACTGTTTGAGATGCCTGGAGCTATCTGAGCTGTCCTCATGGAGGGACAGATGCATCTGAGTGACCCCCTGCAACACGCTCAGCTCCGAGCCCAGCATCAGGTTTAGAAGTTTTCCTAAAACTCAGCCATTACATTCCTAACACAGCTCGGAGAGAGGTGTCTGAGTGAGAGTAATCTGGGGTTTCTGTGCCTGAGGGCGAATGAGATCCACTCCCCAAGTCTGCTTCTCCACAATAATGACTTCTCATTGATCTGGAAATAAAGCGAGCTGCCGGAAGCCACGGTCCGAGTGTGTATTACAGCTGAGAATAAATCAAACCTGCCATACCATTGGCAAAGATCGAACCTGCCCTGCTGACTTGAAATCTGTGCAGTACGGCGGCGCAGCATTTGGTCAAAGAAGGCAAAAACAAGTGCAGATTAATTCTTTGGCAGCTTCATCTTTGTGCAGGGAAGGGGGGAAGTCCTGACTTGTTGCGGTGCTCCAGGGCCAGCTGTGTGATAGAGCCTGGCTCTGCAAGGCCAAGGCTTGGGTACCCCAATGCAGCAGGTCTGCTGTTGTAGGGGAATCCTTTCTGCATTTCCTCACTGCACGTGATAAAAGGAGGTATCAATCAATTACATTGTGCTGCATTGCTACTATCCCCTACTGTGAGGACCTCTGTGGTGCTCAGCAGTGAACTTTTTGGATTTGAGTCCATCTGTCCTGGAGAAGAGCAGTCACGAGGCTGCAGTAGAGCAGAGCTAGCAGCATCACGTTTAAAGGGCTATGTATTGACAACGCTGCAAACAGCTGACATCTGGGGGGCAATGCATTACTCTGAGTTTTTTTCAAATTAAGCTCACTGGGATAGAGAAGACCAAAGATGGAGACACAAAAAATTAAGTCCATTTTAGTTTATGGTGTCTTGACTCTGAAGTAATACTTCAGTATTACTTCTTTATTATTATTTGGTATTATTTAACCCAGTGGGAATACTCACCACTGGGTTAAAAACTGGCTGGAGGCCGGGCCCAGAGAGTGGTGGTGAATGGAGTTAAATCCAGTTGGCGGCCGGTCACGAGTGGTGTCCCCCAGGGCTGGGTACTGGGACCCATTCTAACATCTTTATCCATGATCTGGACGAGGCGATCCAGTGCACCCTCAGTCAGTTCGCAGATGACACCAAGTTGGGTGGGAGTGTGGACCTGCTGGAGGGTAGAAAGGCTTTGCAGAGGGATCTGGACAGGCTGGATGGATGGGCTGAGACCAACAGGATGAGGTTCAACAAGGCCAAGTGCCGGGTCCTGCCCTTGGGTCACACCAACCCCCTGCAGCGCTACAGGCCGGCGTGGGTAGTAGGACTCAGGAGGGGATCGTCCCCCTGTACTGGGCACTGCTGAGGCCCCACCTCAAGGGCTGGGTCCAGTTTTGGGCCCCTCACCACAAAAAAGACATTGAGGAGCTGGAGCGGGTCCAGAGAAGGGCAACGGAGCTGGTGAGGGGTCTGGAGAACAAGTCTGATGAGGAGAGGCTGAGGGAGCTGGGGGTGTTCAGCCTGGAGAAAAGGAGGCTGAGGGGAGACCTTCTCGCTCTCTCCAACTCCCTGAAAGGAGGGTGTAGCCAGGGGGGGTCGGTCTCTTCTCCCAGGTCACAGGCGATGGGACAAGAGGAAACGGCCTCAAGTTGCACCAGGGGAGGTTCAGATTGGATGTCAGGAAGAATTTTGACATGGAAAGGGTTATGAAGCCTTGGAATGGGCTGCCCAGGGCAGTGGTTGAGGCACCATCCCTGGAGGTATGTAAAAGATGAGTTGACATGGTGCTCGGGAATATGGTTTAGTGTTGGTTTTTTTGCGTTTGGTTTTTTTTTTTCATTATGGTTGGACTAGATGATCTTAAAGGTCCCTTCCAACCTAGGTGATTCTGTGATTCTGTAATTCCTAACTCAGGGGTTGTACTATGCTCTGGTATCCTAGAAGAGCAGCAGTTCATCAGTACCACACACTCTGCCCTCCTCCTCCTTCTCGTTTCTTTTGGGTGCTCTACACATGGTACCGCTTGAGAGGTGCTGCTACCCTTGGCCTATTTCCAGGTACTATCTAGTGGCATTTCTGGGAAGGCTGTGGGATTTTTCCCCTAATATGTGCATTGCTGCATTCAGCAGCAGGTGCCATTCTCTGCGTTCTCCACGATGATCTCAATATTTTCCAAAGAGAACAAGTTTGTGCGCCCATTTACACAAAAGCTTTTCTTTCCTTTCTGGATTGTCTCAACCTAAAATGAACAGTGTTTGCAACTGAAAGTTGAAATCTGCAGAGAGGGGGAAAAAAAAAAAAAGACCAAGCTGAAAGCACTGCTATCCTGAAAATAAACATTACAGTGGTCCTGCACCATAGACTTGTCTTAATGGCAAATCTCTCCAGTCCTGCAGCTCCTGAACTTGGGAACCTAAGGGCAGAAAGGGTGCAATGTGTGCAACTGGACAAACATCAGCTTTGCACAACTTCAGGCTCTGCTCTCAGCCTTTCCCCCTGTCTGGGGCTTCTCTGCAGTGAGATGGGACCAGTGTGGGGGACCAGGGCAAAAAGGATGGTGACTGCCCTTGCCATAGCTTGCCCTGCCATCCCTTCCTAGGGACATCAGCTCGGTCTCCAACAAGCCTCAGGGAGGCAAACAGACAGCAGGAGTGCTCCCAAAATATGTTCCCTGCTTCCATTGCTGGACTGCTGAGCTCCTGTTGGCAAATAAGCCTAAATGTGCTATTAACGATCAAATAGGTCTTTTCTTTGAGATAGAACTGGAGGTCTGTTGATTCTTTTTTGGGGATGGGGGCATTCTCAGTACTGTGACTTACACTACACAGTATGTACATCTCAGCACTGCCCTTGAGCTGGGCTTTGCTGTTCCACATGCAAATGGACTGGACATAGCAGGATGGTGGCTTTTTACAGCTCCATAGGCAAGATGTCCATTTTCCAGGGGAGCTGAGGCTCAGGCATGAGTAGAGAGTCAAATATTGTTCAGTGTGGTGGCAGAGGAGCATCCCTTGCCAGATCGTAAAGGCTGTCTGGATCAGACTGGTGCAGCCAGGCTCCTTGGGGTGCTTGGGCAGGTCATGAAGCTCCTCCACTTCTGCTGGTCTGTAGCTGAGGGATTTCCTGAGCTACAGGTGGCATCTCTGTTTTTCCTAACCCAAGAAGGATTTTTCTTCCATTAATTTCTCAAATTCCTTGAAAGGTTTTGGCATCTGTAGTATCCTGTGGCTTAGCTGCACAGCTCAACCATACCTCTTGTGAAGAAGTGGCTGTTTCCTGGCTTGTATTAGAAATAGCGTGACCAGCAGAAGTAGGGAGGTGATTGTGCCCCTGTACTCAGCACTGGGGAGGCCACACCTGGAGTGTTGTGTCCAGTTTTGGGCACCTCAACACAAGAGAGATCTGGAGGTGCTGGAGCGAGTGCAGAGGAGGGCAACGAAACTGGTGAAGGG
>JAHREE010150693.1:65079-102660 GCA_033628505.1 Tringa tobata
GGAAGTTTCCCCCTCCAGGGTTTGAAAAAGACTTTTATTTCTATCTGTGCTTAGTGAGCAAACCAGCACCAGGGAGATGCAAAAACACCCTGGCGCTTCGCCCATAACTTAGTGTCATGGCAGCAAGTAACATGATGTGAACCCTGGATTTTCCCCAAGTTTTAGACTTTGTGCCTCATTCATTTGCGACGTGCCTCCTCCTCGCTCGGGGCAACGTAGTCACCCAGGACAATGAGGTCCTTGGCCTATTCACGGTTTGTGGATTGTGAATCTCAGAACAAGGGGAGACAGCTTGACTCAACCCCAGTGATGTTACAAAAGCCCATGGTGAATATCCCACTCTCGTAGGATAATAAGCACCTTGGCACTTGTTCAGCCTCCCTCTCCATCTCCCACTTGCTCTCCTGGTCTTGACCTGAATCCAGCATCCCCAATTGCTCTTTAAGTTGCCTTATGAGTGTCAGCTCCCATGACAGTTGGACAACAAGGCCCAGTGCCAGGTCCTGCCTTTGGGTCACACCAACCCCCTGCAGCGCTACAGGCCGGGGGCAGAGTGGCTGGAGCTGCCTGGCAGAAAAGGCCCTGGGGGTGTTGGTGGACAGCCGGCTGAACAGGAGCCAGCAGTGTGCCCAGGTGGCCAAGAAGGCCAACCACATCCTGGCCTGTGTCAGGAACAGCGTGGGGAGTAGGACTCGGGAGGTGACGGCACTGGTGAGGCCCCACCTTGAGGGCTGTGTCCAGTTTTGGGCCCCTCACCACAAAAAAGACACTGAGGGGCTGGAGTGGGTAATGAAGGGCATGAAGGGCAACGAAGCTGGTGAGGGGTCTGGAGAGTAAGTCTTATGAGGAAAGACTGAGGGAGCTGGGGGTGTTCAGCCTGGAGAAAAGGAGGCTGAGGGGAGACCTTCTCGCTCTCTCCAACTCCCTGAAAGGAGGGTGTAGCCAGGGGATGTCGGTCTCTTCTCCCAGGTCACAGGCGATGGGACAAGAGGAAATGGCCTCAAGTTGTGCCAGGGGAGGTTCAAGTTGGATATTAGGAAAACGTTTTACACAGAAAGGGTTATGAAGCCTTGGAATGGGCTGCCCAAGGAAGTGGTTGAGGCACCATCCCTGGAGGCATTCAAAAGACGGGTTGTCATAGTGCTTAGTGACATAGTTTAGTAATGTGGTTTTTTTTTTTATGGTTTTCTTTTGGTTTTTTGGTTTTTTTTGTTTTTTTTTTTATCAGAGTTAGGTTGATGGTTGGACTAGATGATCTTAAAGGTCCCTTCCAACCTAGATGATTCTATGATTCTGTGACAAGTGGGATGGACTTGGAGGGAACCAGCTTTGCTGGGGCGTTTCAGACACATGGCTGAGTAATGAGCCAGGTTGCTTTCCCACCAGGTGGCCTTGCAAGAAAAGGAGGACAGGAGCAGGCTCAGCATGAGCCCAGACCTAGCAGTAGGTGTAATGGGTGAGGAGACATGTGGATGTGCAGTTTGTGCTTGGTGTTTTGGAGACCATAAGAAATTGCAGCTACAAGGCTGAGTTTCAGTAATTGAAGGACAGTGAGGTGGAGCAATAAGAGGAAATGAATACGTATATATAAAATAGGAGGATCAGTAATGACCATGAAGTAATTTCTGCACAGTATGTTTTCATTAATCTGAAATTCTGAATTTCCTGGAAGGTAGCATCTTTGGAAAAAGGAACTCTAACTCATTACTTCATGATAATTAAAGCCACCAACTATGAGTTTCCTTCTGCAGAGAGGAAATACTAGCTTTTGATTGTTTATATCCAAAATTAATTTGTGAGGCCTGAGTTTTTAACTGGAGTTATTCAAAACTAACTTAAACACTCAACTCTAAGGACCACAGCTAAATTCAGTGAGAGCAGGCTGATAATCTGTGCTTTTGAATGTTAAATCAAACCACTGGGACAAGAGAAATTGGAGATTAGGTGCATGATATCAGTAAACTGACATTGAAGAGTTTGTCCTGTCTCTGTGATGTATAGTTTGTTGTTTATTTTAATCAAGAAATTTATAAGAAGTTATTATATGGTAGCGCAGCAGGACTTGATACCGCAGTTCAGATTAAGCATTCAGCTGAGCTATGTTAAATGTATAAGATATGGTAGAAACAAGATTCTCCCTACTACATTTTTATTAATAACTTCTGATGGAAGGATAAGTTCAGACAATGCAGTTAAGACTTAAAGGGGGAAAGAAAAGCAATGAGAGTATTATTTATATCAGCTATTGCAGTGGGAAGCCAGGATAGTGAAAAACTGGTTGGAGGGAGGTGCAATGGTACACTAGAAGGACCTTTTCTCCTTTGGGCTGAGCTAATGTTCCTTTGGTATCATGTGTATGTATGTTGGAAGTCTTTATTAGCTATATATGAACAGAAGTTACATTTTATAATTGTCTCGTGGCTTGAACTAGTTATTTTGGTATTGTTTTTGATGCTATTGACGGTGTGCTGCTTTAAGTAGGTTAGTACTTTTATTTACATTTCATTTTGGTCTAAAAATACCCCACATTCTGAAGATGAGCCAGTTTGGAGCTTTGCAAGGAACCCAGACTGCAAACTTCTCATTTATCCAATTTCTGCGCTTTGTGTTTTTGCCACGTATCCACATGGATTTCAGTCAGTACTAGTCTGCGCTCAGCTCTGCTGAAGCCAAGCTTCACTTCAGCCTGTCTGCTTAGTATCTGCTGTCTTGAATTTTGTCCAGAATTTCTTTCAGAAGAGACTAAGTGTTTGGATGAGAGATCATTTGGGAGCCACTGAATAGCCAGGAACATTAACTAGTTCAGGAGATCCCTTTGGCTGAAAAGAGAGTAATGGAAGGTACCTGGGGAAAAGGTTCTTATACGCTCATTCTGTTCTTAGTGTTTTCTGGCCGTTTCCTCATGGCTGCTGTTAGAGAGAGGTTGCACGGTCAGATGGACACTTGGTCTATTTTATGTTCCTACAGTAGTATTTAAGCTTGAACATCCCAAGGTGCACGTCTACATGGGGCTGTGCAATAGGGTTATCTGTTCTCCATTGGTTGCAGCTGTCCATTGCAAAATAGTAATGTGGAGCTGAGTAAACTTGACCTGAGGAGGTTGGTGGATACTGCTCATGGTGCCACCATGAAATGACCCGTCTCCCCTGCGAGACCATTCCTCGGCTCAGCCTTGCTGACACACCAGCACCAAGAGGGGCTTGCGCAGTGCAAGGAAGGAGACAGGCAGCCCCTGACCATGGGGGATGCCATCCTCAGGAACCTCAGGGTAGCTCCTTGTGGTGGGTTGGAGTGGGGTAAGATTCAAGACAGCAGCCATCAGCTCAGACACCAGCGACTGGGAGTGCTGGTTTAATGAGCATTTCTTGGTTTCTGCTCAAAACATTTTCGTCTGAAATTTTATTTTCTGCATACAGAGAAAAACAGGGATATTTGAATATTCAGATGGCTTGATTTGCTGTATAAGACAGTTGGCAAGTGTTCATGCCAAACACCATTTGGATTTGATTTTCTTTTTGATTTTAAAATGTCTGTTAAGTCACCACTATTGTACAAAAAAAGAGGACAGTTTTTACTAACTGTAAACCCTTCCTGCATTGTCTGTGCTCTGAGAGGGAGAAACAGTTACTATTTCCTCCAGAAAATCTGGATTTAGAATATGCATTTGTCACTTCTGCGCTGCTAGATGTTACTAGACTATTGCATTCTTTCCAATTATCCGAGAAGCCCTCAGGTCTTTTAAAATAAATAAGATCTCAGAATTTGCTGACTCCATCAGGAAAGTTTGGCCGTTTTCAGTTTTAGCTATCAAATATGCACCTTAATCTTCTATAGTATTTAAGTCACCATTGTTGTATTGGAGTCAATAGTACTATTAAAATCATATTTCCAATAAGAAAATAACTTAATTTTTCTCCTTGTTGTTATGGTCTATATGGGTAGTCACACAAGGATGAGAAAATGTCCTCCCTTGAGAAAAATTTTCAATGTGCAGAGAGCTAAAGAGTTGGACTTTGATGGGAACTCAGCCCCCAGTAGCCACACTTTGTCTCATTAAACACCTTGACGTAGTATGAAACACTGTCCCATTTGATGTGACAAATGCTTGGATGGCTGAAATCAGAAGAAATGATCCGCAGTGTCACGGTGTGGATTATGGTCCTGCATTCTTCTGGTATCTGTGTATTGCATGTCTGGTTTGCACAGTTACCCAAGTGACATCTACACAGCCTTCCACCGTGCTAATCCTGAAATCTCAGAGCTATTTTCTTTCTTTCTTCTGAAATGCACTTGGTTTTTCTGTCTTTTCTTGTTATGTAAAACTCGTACGTTGTGAGGAGGTTTTACATTAGGAGTAGCCAATCCTTATTTTATCTGGAAATACGAGAGAAATCAAATCAAAATGCCTGTTGTGAACAGGTCCTGGGCAGAAATGGCCTCAGCAGGTCTGCATTGGTAGCACTGCCGTGGTGCTCCAAAATCAATGGCACTTTTTCATGGTTATTCATTACAATTTTTTTAATGTGCCCTTATAATATCATGATTACTTTCCTCACTATAAATCTTAGAGGGACTTTTGGATTTTGAAAGAGAGTAATATTTTCACAGGGTACCTGATTTTTTCTGACTGTATGAGCCCATATATGATACCATAAATTATCCTTCCCGATCTATCAATGGCAAACACTGATTCCAACTGGGAGGGCATGTGCTGCGTATACAAATGTCTGACACTGGATGCAAGCCACCTTTTTACCATGTTAATTGAAGATGGATAGTGAGGACTTGAGATCAACAAATGGGCCTGTTTGTCATGTTGTTAAAACTCAATCTGTCTGACACTGGAAATGTTTTTCAGCTCCTTAAAATGAGAGGGAAACTGTCAGCTTGAAAATCACATGTCTAACAGAGCTGTCATCTTTTCCTTTTCACAATCCTCCTCAAATAAGAGCTCAAACGCTGCAGCTGAAGAAAAAAAAAAAAGGCTAGAAAATACAATTTCGCCTTTTATGGAGATGTAGAAGACATTGTCCAGGTCGGAGTGGTGGTGGGACAGATCCCTAAGCGCTGACCCAGCCCTGCTCCAGAATGTTGCTATGCAGGGGCACGTAGGTTCTGATGTCGTTGTGGCTCTGCCAGCCGTCACAGTGTCTTCAGGAAGGTCAAAGGCTGGATTTTGGGTAGTGTTGGGACAAGACAGACAGGTGTGGAATGCTCCTCAGCTGTGAGCATTATCCCTCCAGAAGTCTCAGAAAAACACCTCAACTTTCATTAGTGCTGATGGTGCAGCGTCGTTTCACGTGGGTCTTGTCTTCTCAGGCACCACTTCTTCTCAACCTGAAAATTTGATTGTGTTATGTGCTGTATAAATGTCTGTGAACAGTGAATAGCTCCTTTCCTCCACAGGGCGGATGCTGCATTCACTGCTGAATTTAGACTTGGTGTCCAGGTTGTTGCACTCTTGTTTCTCTGCTACAAGCAACCCATTTATTTGTGTGGCTGTGAATGTTAATAAGTCAACCCTGGGTTGCTTCTCCTTGCAACGCTACACAGAAAACCTGAGTTTTCCATTTATAAAGGCTTCTGAATGAACTAGAAAAATCTCTGCAATGAGTAGCCCAAGGGAATGCAAGCTAATTGTTCACTAGTAGCTGCTGGTGAGCTAGGAAAAGTCAGCAATTATTTGGAAAATAACTTGCAAAATGCTGACTTTTGCTCCCCCCACCCCCATCTCAATGGGTGTCCAAGGTGAAAATCCCCTGCGCTGTAAATGCTGAGACATAGATTTGTGCTCAGCGTCTGTCTTCTCTTGACTCCTTTTGCTTGGCCATGTCTTCCTTGAGAAGGTACATGAGTCCTTCATGGGCATGGCTGTGTGTGCTCTCTGTGCTTCCTGAGGTGTAGGTTCATTTTTAACGAGATATAAAAAAAGAGAATTATTTCTTTTAAGCTTATTTACCCTCTCAAGCACAGTGTTTCTTTAGATGAAGTGAACACATTTAGGAGTATCCTAAACGGTAATATTTTAATGTATGTGCTCATTAATTTTAACGCCCTTCAGTAAAAGTCTTCAGCCGTTTCCAGTTCACACCAGTGCTGCCCTCTTGCTGGGTTATGCTGAGACATGGAGTGGAGGAAGAGACGCCAAGGGGTGTGTATGAGGCTGTGTAAGTTGATGTAGGTGTGGTAACTTTGAGAAGGTACGCTGATTTACACCGGTCACGGCTCTGCCCTCGCTTCCCATTTACGTTAATGAGATTTGTGCATCCGGCTTCCCCGATGTACCATGAGGAAAATTGGTCATACGAAGATTAACGCTGCTGCGATCATAATATCTGCTTGTTGTTACAATAGATCTGTTTATCAATACACTCTAGACACATTCAATATTGTTGCATTTCATAACGAATTGCTGTAAGTTGCCGTTCTGTTTTATTCCCTTATTGCATTTTCGCAGCGCATTGTAGGAATGATAAAGTTTCATGAGCCATAACTCCTAATGGCAGAGATGATCAATTTGACTTCTAATTTGGAAGAAAAAGCACATACACAGCGTACACTTTGCCCTAGCGCAGAATAATAGTCCTGTTCGTCTTTGTGGCAACATTGGGACATTAGTGGTAATGATTAGCAGTAATGGCCTTTAACAATAATTTATTTCTAGGTATGTAAATGTATCTGATTCATTGGTCTCAGAGCTAATGCCAACAATATCATACGAGCGTGTAAGAATGCCCATCTTTCAATAGGTCTATAATTCAGAGCGCACCTGACATCTTCATAAGGTCTGGGAAGTAAGTTGTGCACAAAATGGTGAACTTGCCCGTGCCCTGGTCTGTGGGAGCCAGGTGAACCAGGGCAGCCCGTGCCATGGCTACCTGCAAGTCCCCCGCAGAACAACTTAACGGGTTAATGTTCAAACTAGAGCTTCACTTTTACTGAGTCACACGTCTGGGTTGAGAGGAGGGATTTTTTCTTTTTAATCTTTCTTAAAATTTTCCTTGAGAAGCTGTTTGAAGTCAGAGAGGCTACTAGTGTGCTAGGGTTTGAACTAGGCTTTGAATGGTTTCATTTTTGCCGACAAACCAAGGCAGATGGTACGCTGAAGCCTTCCGGTGACTCCTCGATAGCACTTAAAACTAAATCTATTGTCTATTTAAATCTATTTAATTTACAATTAACAAGACACCTCTTATTCTCTCAACTTAATTAAAGAGCTACTGACTCTTAGAAGGATTGAACTGCAATAAAGAAGATAACCTAGTTAGAGTATAATTAAGGGAATTTACGTAAGTAATAAACATGGTATTGCTGCCTTCTAAAAAAAATACCCTGAACTTCTGCTAATTTTTTAAAAAAACCTTATATTAAAATAAGTATTCAGATATTTAATTAGCATAATGCAAGATAGCTATGGTGAATTAATTATATGTAATTTCCTTTAAGTAACCATTGAAAGCATGACACACCAAATAGCCTTTGTGTGATCTGTCAGCTAGCCAGGTTTTAACCTCTGCAGCTTGGATTAACTGCTTCTGGGCTGCTGCCTTTTTCAGCTAAATCCTACAGGTACCTACATTACAACCTCCAGAGAGGAGGGTTGAAAGGTGATTAGAAGTATGAAATAAAAAATATTTCCTTGTTTAAACACTCACTTGGCCTTGGTTTAAAAAAAAAAGCGTTCATTTTCCAGGATTCTGGCTAGAGGAGGAAATAAGGGAAAAATCATCGTTGGTGCACACTGGTGGCAGGTACTTTGTCCTGACTAAGTCCAATAAGCGTAGCTGCATGGGCTTATAACAAAATTTAAAATATTAAGTAGCAGGGTTTTGATGCCAGTCCTAGCAGGTATACCTGCCACGCGTTTTAAGATGCTATCTGCAGTCCACTTTGAAATTTGTTTGGTTTTTTTGAAGAGGGGAAGAAGATTCCAAGCACTGCCAAGGGAAATCCTTGGTGCAGAACTGAACCTGCAAAGTGCTCGCTCGCGCCGCAGGAGAGCGTGTGGCTCCTTAGGGGCTTTTGGTTATGGCTTGTGCTGCACAAATCCCTACAGCACCACGCTTGGGCTTCTTGTAGCTCACTTCTCTTCATGCCAATGGGTTTCCAGCTAGCTGCTCGGTCAGTGGTGTATGAAAGCGTGCTCCAGAAGCTGCTTCCCCACCACAGTCGGTAATTCACTCCTCAGTGGCATCTGGACTTTGCTGGATGCAGAGGACACACCATTTATTGTGCACAGGGACTGCTGCTACAGAGAGGAAGGTATTTCAGAGTGAAGTAGCGAGCGTTGCTGAAGGGCAAACTTTGAGGGTACATCATTGGTTTGAAGGACAGGACCATCATGTTGTCTGAGCGGAAAACGTGTCCTTCTTGTGCGTACCCAAAAGAGATACCTTGGAGATGTTCTCCTTCCTGAAAGAAATGAGGTCTGTTGTATACTTCTGTTAATAGAAGTATACAAACACTGTTTATATACAACATTAACATCTAACTGTATTTCAGGTCTGTCTGTTGCCTCGTTAGCAAACCAGAGCTTTTTGGGGAACGTGGGACACGACAGTGCCCAACTTGGCGAGACTCTGAATCTGTTAGGGCTTTCGCTTCAACTTTCTACCTCCAACAAGAAACTTGTCCTTTCACGTGTTCTTTTTCAAAGGGATGAATTTCTACCTATCTAGCTTAAGGTGAAGAGTTTGAAAGAGCCGCAATTCCATCCAAACCCCACTCTTTTAGCACCCAGGCTATTAGATTGGGGATGGAGGTAGCACAGCTACACGCTTAACTGGTGTGACAGCAGCAGCTAGGGCCGTTAGCGCCGGTGACAGAACGGCAGACGCTTTCTGATTAAAAACAAAAAAAAACAAGGACCCTCCCCCACAAATTACATTCAGCCCTTCTTTGCATTTTGAAAGGCAATATGTGCTTTTTCACCTGCCACGACTGTCAGCTGGTGTGTGCTTTCTCTAAGCAGGCTGACATCTGCAAATTCATGCTCGGTGCCATGCAGAACATCGCCGCCTGCGAGCCCCGTGCCCTTCTCCAACAGGCTCTTGCCTTCCTTGCTGGCCACGCCGCACGCAGGTTCACCCTTCGGGGGAAGTTAAAACTTTCCCAGGAAGGTTCATACTCTGCATCTGCTCTATAGGGACTTCAGAGATGCCTGGTTTTAATTTGGGGAGTTATTTCATTTTTTTCCAAGGGAGCTGTTATAGCTACTTGCTTTTGAGCAAAGTGTGTAACGTTTCTATTTCTACTCTAAACTACAGTCAGATGGTAATTCATCTGTTCCCGTGCATCGCCACCTAAAAAAAGTGAAGAACAAATGCTTCAGTGCTGTATTCAAACTAATAATCTTGGCTGGCCGTCCCGTTTTAATTGGAGGCTGAAGTGCCTTTGAATTGAAACGGGTATTTAGAGACCATCAGGACCAAACCGCCAAGGCTTCTGTCGGCGTGGTGACATTGTTTCCTTAGATGTGGGACTTGGAATATATTCACATGCCTCCTAGCGATATAATGAAAGATGACAGATTAATTAACTGTTGGAGTTGGGCCAAGCAGAGGACTCGGTGGCCTAGCAGGTGCCCCATTCCCCGTGCGATAGATCATGTTTGTTCATGCACTCACAAACTCATTAGGCTCAACCTGAGTTATTTGGTAGGAAGCGTTATTTGGATAACTGCTGGTGCCTTGTTTGGGTGAGCTTGTGTGCAGAAGCCATTTGCAGGGTCTGCCTGGGGGTCTGGAGGACAGGGGGCTGCAAAAGTTGTTGGGTTGAAGGGAGTTAATCCAACTGGGAGCGTTAACAGTAACAAAACCCAAGGAGAAGTGTCCTTGGCTTGCATTTCTTTGCACCCCTGTTCGGTACAGAGATGCCTCCAGCAAAGAGGCACAGAGACCCTTTCTCCATAGCGATTTAGATTAGATACCAGAAAGAAATTCTTTGCTGTGAGGGTGGTGAGACACTGGAACAGGTTGCCCAGAGAAGCTGTGGCTGCCCCATCCCTGGAGGGGTTCAAGGCCAGGCTGGATGGGGCTTGGAGCAACCTGCTCTGGTGGGAGGTGTCCCTGCCCAGGGCAGGGGATTGGAACTCGATGACCCTTAAGGTCCCTTCCAACTCTAACCATTCTATGATTCTGTGCTGTGGCATGGAGGACAAATGGGTTTTTTTCAGTGGGGTGAAAGGGCAGGAGATGCTGCTCGGACCTTCCTTCCCTTCTCTGCCCTGCTCTTGGAGGATTTCAATATTTCTTACTCAGATGCTCAGATGCTTGGTCTGCTTTTGTATCTGCTTGAACTCTATTGTGGAGACTGCCCACTGCAATGGAGAGTGTCTCTGGTAGGAAATGTTTATGGAGAGGAGGATAATAATTTATTTAAATATAGAAAAAAAGAAAGAACATTGTTCCTCCAGTCAGATGTTTATTTAGTGGCTGTGTATCAATTATCTGTTTGAACAGGTTTCATTACAGAAAGTGCAAAACCCCTGAGCGCGTTTTAAAATATGTTAATCCTTACTTCAGCAGGAAATGGAAAAGGCTCATTTACAGTTTAATTTCTAATCCATGTGGGTTGCCATGTTGTATGCTGGGACATAAATAAAAAAAAGCTGAAGTGGAGAGGACAGCTCGCTCACAATAAACAGGTGCTGCTGCTTTTGCTTTCTCTGCTTACCCACTCTGATCCTATGTCAAAGCACGAGCTGCAAAACATTGAAAGCAAACTCCACCAAAACCGTTTATTCCGTGCTTTTCCTTTGGAGGGATAACGTACGGGCAAGAGCTTGTAAATCAACGCTGAGGAGGAGGGAAGGAACAGGTTCTTTTCTGATGTGGTGAGCACCCGCACAAAGAGTTGTTGCAGCCCTTTTCTTTGGTGAGCAATGCTAATGGCACAGGATCAGCAGGCAGCCCCACAAAACACCCGAAAACAGCAAAAAACACATTCCTCACTCAAGTCCCTTCCACTGCTGCAAATGCACTTGGACAAAGAAAGTCCTTCCTTTCTCTTTTTTCTTGCTTTTTCTTTTTCTTTCTCTAAAAAAGTTTAGTTACACAAATGAGCTCCCCCTCCAGCTTTTTCCATTTAGTAGTTTGTAACATTAATGGAACCAACTAATCCTTCTGATTAAATATTTATTTAGGTAAGGCTATCAATTGTGCTGTCAGGCCTCCCATATCAGTGTTTAATCAGTTGCCTGATGCTGTTCTTTTCTGGACGAAACGAATACTACCCCCTACAGTTTCAGGTTCAGGCTGTGGACTCCTCCGCTTTTAGATTGCTGGAAAGAATGACAGAATCACAGGGTGTTGGAAGAGACCTCTGGAGATCATCTAGTCCAACCCCCTGCCAAAGCAGGGCCATCCAGAGCAGGTTGCACAGGAACGTGTCCAGGTGGGTTTGGAATGTCTCCAGAGAAGGAGACTCCACCACCTCCCTGGGCAGCCTCTTCCAGGGCTCTGCCACCCTCAAAGTGAAGAAGTTAGGTAGAGCTTCTTCTATTCAAATTTGTGCCCATTTCAAAGAAGGTGGAGTCGACAAACTTGCAAATGCAAATCCTTCCTGAAATACCTGGCTCTGCAGGTGTTTGAAAATCAGGAGGGGAAGATGTGTTTGGAGCCTGGGAGGGAAAATCCATCTGCGGCAGGAGGTGCAGTAGCAGCCCTGGGCCAAAGGGGTGCCCAAAAAGGACCATCCTTTTTGCAGGACCGTTGCCAACACAGCCCTGGTGAGGTGCTGACAGATGTTTGAAGCGATGGGACAGGGTATATTTGATATAGAGCGGCAGAGTTTAATTATGGACAAGAATCAAATTGATATTCATAGGGTAATAAATAAATAATGTGTATGCACTCACAGGGAAGGATAAGAACATTTTTCTGAAGTGAAAGAAATAAAATCAGCAAAACAGAAATTAAAAATGGATCTATTTAGCAGAGCTTCTGGTTACATGACGAATGCATCAGTGCGTGGGCTGAATCCTTTTGTTTCTCGAGGAGTTATTCATGCCTGGGCTAAAAGGCTATGAAATGGGACAGGGTCACATTTCTCATCCTCTGATCTCTGCTCTGAGATTTCCAGCTAACATTTTCTCTCCTCAGGGGGTGAATTGAGCCTTGGGAGGCTCAGCAGCAGCCAAGAGCTAAAAGGACAAGAGGGAAATCCGAGGAGTTGATTTGATGGTGATGGAGACAGAAAGGAAAGTGGGGCAGTATTTTCTCTGGTTGGCTGAGCTGGGGGTACAAGCCAGCACACACCTATTTGGCAGGAGGCTCTTTAATATGGGTTAGCTTTTAGTTAGACTTTCTCAAAAAAAGCTGGGGAGTTCACACAGGAGGATCAATGCATCAGTACAATAGCTACTTTTTTACTTTCCTAATTTCAGCAAATGTCTCCTAAATAGTTGGTGCTTCTGACAAAGCTCCTCCGAAACGTGTATGTTTCTTCAAGATAAGTCTCAACTTTCACATATAACCTGATGTTTCTTGTACATGCAGCTACGGACATGGAAATGGGAAAGAAATTATCTGAAATGAGAAAATGAATGAGAAACCCAGCATGTTATACTTTCAACAAAATGCTTAAAGTTTTACTCTTAGATTTGGGGGCTTGCCTCATAATGTTTTTAATATGAGGTGCTATCAATGTTGTATTAAAAAGCTGAGAGAATGGGCAAAAGCTGACAGAAAAGGGCAGCTTGGATGCATCAGGGACTTGGTGACTTCTCTTTGTCCACTGAGCACCATTTCATGTCTCAAAATGGCTTATTCTCAGCTATGCCTGAGACAGTGCTTTGCTATGGACCAAGCCACAAGAACCCCCTGCAGCGCTACAGGCTTGGGGAAGTGTGGCTGGAGCTGCCTGGAAGAAAGAGACCTGGGTGTTCTCATTGACAGGCGGCTGAACATGAGCCAGCAGTGTGCCCAGGCGGCCAAGAAAGCCAACGGCATTCTGGCTTGTATTAGAAATAGCGTGACCAGCAGAAGTAGGGAGGTGATTGTGCCTCTGTACTCAGCACTGGTGAGGCCACACCTCGAGTATTGTGTCCAGTTTTGGGCACCTCAACACAAGAGAGATATCGAGGTGCTGGAGCGAGTGCAGAGGAGGGCAACGAAACTGGTGAAGGGCCTGGAGAATAAATCATACGAGGGGAGGCTGAGGGAGCTGGGACTGTTTAGTATGAGGAAGAGGAGGCTGAGGGGAGACCTCATCACTCTCTACAACTACTTGAAAGGACACTGTAGAGAGGTTGGTGCTGGTCTCTTCTCACAGGTAATTAATGATAGAACGAGAGGAAATGGCTTCAAGCTGCAACAGGGTAGGTTTAGACTGAACATTAGGAAGGAGTTCTTCACGGAAAGGGTGGTCGGGCATTGGAATAGGCTGCCCAGGGAGGTGGTTGAGTCACCATCCCTGGATGTGTTTAAGAGACGATTAGATGTGGTGCTGAGGGATATGGTGTAGGGGAGGACTTTGTAGATTAGGGTAGATGGTTGGACTCGATGATCCCAAGGGTCTCTTCCAACCTAGATGATTCTATGATTCTATGATTCTAAGCACCATGTATTTCTAGAGATAAGACAGGAAGGAGACACCCCAAAATAATGTGTATATAAATATAAATTAAAACAAAAATTATATACGTATATAAAGGGGGCCTTAGGTCATGCTTGGTGTGGCTGTAGCCAAACAGGGCAAGGCAGCTCCTTGGTTTTCCTCCCCTTCCCTTCACCCCTGTGCTCGGCAGCCAGCTGCCCCAACATCTGGAGGGAGACCTGAAAAATGCTGCCTTGGCAGAGGTGAGTTTGACAAGCATAGAAAAATTCATTTTTAATTAATTTTCTGCTTGTTTAAAGAAAACATGGAGAATGTGGCGTGGAAGAACAAGATCTGAAACAAATTGCTAACAGTAGTAATAATAATTTTCCCTTAGTTATGTGCTTTTTTTTAACCTCAATTGCTGTACCTACTCAAATGTCCTTTAGCAAGAATTAAAAGAACAGGCAAAAGCGTGGTAGAGGCTTTGTTTTATTTTCAAGTGAGCTAGGAGGTTTTTCAAAGTTTCCAGGAGGTGTCAGCAGTACTTTAAAACTTTCATTTTCTGTGATGGAAATTTCTGCAGAAGTTATCCTTTTAAAAGAAATAAAAGGAAGAATCCCATGCTGAGAAAATAGCAGATATCATCCAGTCCCACCTCCGAGGAGATGGGTCCTCAGACTGGGTTTGCAAGCCTTTGGACACTGAATATTTTGACAGGGTTTCTTACCACTGGACTCTCTTGGCTGATGGGCTGTGTTGGCGTTGTTTGCCTTTCTGTGTTGTTGGTAAGTGTCAGCCCTGCAGCTGGCTCTGGAGATCTTCTTCTAAGTTATGGGAACCGGCAACTTCCAAGACCTGTAGAATTCCAGCTTTCAGGACCATAAAGCAATTTTTTGCCCAGGTCCTCTGAGAAAAGCCTTGAAAATATGACCCAGTGCTAATAAATCAAAAGGCAATTAAAATAATTTGAAATAGTTTTTTTGTTTTTTTTTTTTTTTTTTTAATTAAAAACTTCATGGAGATGTGTTTTCAGGATTGGAAGTGTTGCTTCATGGCCAAGGGCAGAAACGGTTCTATTTATACTTTTCTTTCATCATCCATATTTGGCTTTCGTAGGAGCTGTTGGGATAACCTGGTCCAGGTCCTCAGCTGGTGTGAGCTGGCAGAGCTCAGCAGGCTTCAGAGAGGCTGAGCCAAGTTACACTGCTTTAGAAGCCAGGAAAATAGTCATAGAGAGCACTTTCCACCTGAGGATCAGAAAGCAGACAGGGAAGCCCGTGGAATCGTCATGGCATGTGTCTACAAGGGAGAGCGTTACTGGAGGTGGCAGTTAGCTCGGTATCATGCATCTTTTAGGGATAATAAAAGCCCTATGCAGGCTCAATATGGCACAACTGGGACAAAAAATGCTGTTCTTTAAATCTTGCTGTTGGTAAATGCAGCAACATTAGTGAAAAATATAGGTGGCAATATAGGTGATGTTGCCAGTTTCAGTGTTTTCAGTCTGCTTTTACGTGGCTAATTAGTAAAGAAAAAGAGTAATCGGTGGAATAAAAGCCTGAAACCATTTCATTTCAGAGCTCACTGTGGGGAGGCCTTAAAAGCAAGCACAGGCATTGCAAGGAGATGGGTCTTCTCTCTTTCAAAAGCCATCAGAGTCCAATAAAATCAGGCAGATTGACAGGCGCAAAGAATTACAGTCAATTTGCTTTTGAAAATGAGTATCATTGGGTTGATAGTGGGCGGATTCACTCACTAAGGTCCACTTTGAGGCTATCTGATCTAACTCTTCTATATGATCATAGATATGATCTTAAAGTATCATCATACTGTTGCATGATTTTTCATATTGCGTTAATTAAATGCTGGGATGCTCAATAAGTGCTACAGAGAGCTGGGGCTGATGCACGGTGAGTACTGATTTAAGAAAGCCACACTGCTGCAGCATATGTTTTCTTAACCTCTCGTACTTGGTTCTGGCAGGATATTTTATTAAATGATCTTTTAAAATAGGTCAGTTGGGTAAATATAATCAAGAAGTCTGCTTGTGAGTTAGATCAACTTTAAAAAAAAAAAAAACACTGCACTGTTCAAACCACTAATGGCCGGCCAGGGTAGAGATGAAAAATAAGATAAAACTGCTGTGTAGGATTGTGTGGGATTGAAGGATCTCCACAGAGTCTCTGCCCAAGGCTTACCCGTGCTAGCAGTTTCTTCACCTATGGTTTAGAAGTCTGATCTTGCTCTTTTTTCCCCATTTTAATTTTTAACCATTGTAGCACAGACATTAATGGGATTAGATCTACTTAGACAGGAAGCTCCTTTGTGGGGAACGACTTGATCTTGTTGCTTGCCTGTCTAGCAGAGAATCATAGATTCATTTAGGTTGGAAAAGACCTTTAAGATCATCAAATCCAACTCTTAGAGTGGCACTGCCAGGTCCACCACTAAAACATGTCCCTAAGCACCACATCTGCTCATCTTTTGAACACCTCCAGGGATGGTGCCTCAACAACTTCCCTGGGCAGGCTGTTCTAATGCTTAATAACCCTTTTGGTGAAGAAATTTTCCCTACTATCCAATCTAAACCTCCCCTGGCACAACTTGAGGCCATTTCCCCTTGTCCTATAATGTGTTACTTGGGAAAAGAGCCCGACCCCCACCTCGCTACAGCCTCCTTTGAGGGAGTTGTACAGGGCAATACAATGTCACCTCGCCCTCCTTTTCTCCAGACTAAACACCCCCAGCTCCCTCAGCTGCTCCTCACAGGACTTGTGCTCTAGACCCTTCACCAGCTTCGTTGCCCTTCCTCTGGACACGCTCCAGCCCCTCAATGTCTGTTTTGTGAGGGGCCCAAAACTGAACACAGCCCTCGAGGTGGGGCCTCACCAGTGCTGAGTACAGAGGTACAATCACAGCCCTACTCCTGCTGGCCACACTATTTCTAATGCAAGCCAGGGTGCTTTTGGCCTTCTTGGCCACCTGGGCTCACTGCTGGCTCATATTGAGCTGGCTCTCGACCAACATCACCAAGTCCTTTTCCTCTGGGCAGCTCTCCAGACACTCTTCTTCAAGCCTGGAGCACTGCAGGGGGTTGGTGTGACCCAAGGGCAGGACCCGGCACTTGGCCTTGTTGAACCTCATCCCATTGGCCTTGGCCCATCGATCCAGCCTGTCCAGATCCTTCTGTAGAGCCTTTCTACCCTCCAGCAGGTCAACACTCCCACCCAACTTGGTGTCATCTGCAAACTTGCTGAGGGTGCGCTCAATCCCCTCGTCCAGCTTGTTGGTAAAGACACTAGAGAGGACTGGCCCCAATACTGAGCCCTGGGGAACACTACCTGTGACTGGCCACCAACAGGATTTAACTCCATTCACCACAACTCTTTGGGCTCGCCCGTTCAGCCAGTTTTTTTACCCAGCGAAGAGTACGCCTGTCCATGCCATGAACAGCCAGTTTCTCCAGGAGAATGCTGTGGGGAATGGTGTCAAAGGTTTACTAAAGTCCAGGTAAACAACATCCACAGCCGTTCCCTCATTCACTAAGTGGGTCACCTTGTCGTAGAAGGAGATCAGGTTTGTCAAGCAGGATCTGTCTATCATAAACCCATGCTGACTGATCACCTGGTTGTCCATCATTTGCTACACCATGTTGAACTACTACACTAAGAAACCTCGTGTTGGAGAGCAAGCTGGGTGCTTAATAATGGTCATGAGTGTAAGGATCTGGAGTGGAACTGGAGGAATGGGCACCAGGTTTGGAAAAACAAGTTGCGTCAGCCCAGAACTACCGGAGCCTGGTCAAGTCCATCTCTCTCTCATCTGGGTTTTATTGTGTCTAGTTAGGGGTGAGCACTTTTGACAGCTTTCCCTCAGTAGAGACACTGATTAGGTGTCTCTTTCCTCTCAAAACAAGCTTGCAGGAAGCTTGTAGGAAGCGCATAGCAGAAAGGACAAGCTGGTTGAAATTGGACAGTGGGCTCAATACATCATCACTGCACACACATGAGCTTTGTTTCCTAAAAACTCAAATTCATTAGATGTCAACCTCTCAGCTGGGGAGGTATCTAAAACGAGAAAAAGGAGAAGACAGTGAAGAAGGATAAAAGCCAATGTTAAGGTGTGCAGTAATGGGTTCATGAGGCCAAACACAGTAACTGTGTGAGGGTAGGGGTGCAAGGAGGGGATGGGGAAGTTGCAGGAGGGAGCTGGTCCAGGCTCCTTGCTGGGGCTGATGCCCGTCCCTCATCCTTGGCCAAGCTTTAATCCTGCTTGGCAACTCCGCTTTCCCCCTTGGCTGGGGAGTTAGAGAAGAGGGGATCTTTTGTTTCTCTTTTTTCTTTTCTTTTTTTCCCTTGCTGGTTTTCCTTTCTGGAGCATCTCTTCCCTGGCTGCCTCAGCCTTGCCTGTCTTCAAGGCGCCTGCGTGCAGCGATGTCCTGAGCCGTGCTTAACGCGTCCCCAGGAAACCTGCCCCCCTCCCCGTCCGCTGGGACCAAATTTCAAGGCATATCCCTATTAGCTTATTTTGATGTTTTTATCTTTCCATGATCGGCAACCATTCTCCGCAGCCAAAACAGACACTTTCCCGACGGCGTTGAGTGAATTTTTAGCTCTCCTCTGAGGAGAGGGCTTCAATAAAAGATGAGGCCGCTCGCCACGCTGACTGGCTCGAGCGCTGCAACGTCTCCGGTGGCTGCTGCCTTTCGCTGTAAGTTTACACTTGTGTGAACATCGGCTCGGCCGCCCCGTCTTGCTCTAAGTGAAGGTTTGCACGCAAACATGGCCTCCACAAAAGCCACCTCAGGCGAAAGCACTTCCCGCACTGGCAAAACGCGGCGTTACGGAGGGTCTCCAGTGGGGAACTCTGCCACCGGTTCGGCAGGGCCTCGTGTTTTAGTCATGAGGGATGGGGGTCCCTGTGGCCAGGGGGCACAGCAGGTTTGCTCAAAGGCACTGGGAGCAGATTGCCCATGATTTCTGGCCAGGGGCACATCACCCCAACAAAGTTGTGCTCAGCTGTGGGAGCGTTTGTTGAAGGTTTGGCACACGCAAAACTTGCTCTCTGCAGAAGCTTCACGGAGGCCCTGTCACCCAGCTTTAACCTTCTGAGCTCCCACCTTCGCTTGCTCCAGCTGTGAAGAAATAAAATGGAAAGAAAGCTGCTGGTTTTCTTCTGGAGCCTGGGAGGTGCAGAAGGTCTGTGGGTCATTCAGCCCTCTCTTCCTTCTGAAGTTGACAGGACGAGGGGCAATGGCTTTAAGCTGAAGGGGAACAGATTTAGACTGGAGATTAGGAGAGGGTTCTTCACCGTGAGGGTGGTGGAGCACTGGAACAGGTTGCCCAGGGAGGTGGTTGAGGCCCCTTCCCTGGAGATATTCAAGGTGAGGCTCGACGAGGCCCTGGGCAACCTGGTCTAGTTGGGGGTGTCCCTGCTGACTGCGGGGAGGTCGGACTAGATGACCTTTGGAGGTCCCTTCCGGCCTGGACAACACTATGACACTATAACACTAAATTGAAATGACTGAAAATCCATAGGAAATACTGAAATTGTAGGGGGGAATAATAAATCAGGTTAGTTTTTGCACCTGCTGAAACCTCCTGGGTTTCTTTTATTCATGAGGCTAATGCTTCCATCTCAATGCCCTTAATTACGGGTTGGGAAAGTCCTCATTGCTTCGGGGCCACCTTTGCTGTGCCGTAGTGCCCAGATTAAGTGCTGGAAGTGTCTCTTGGGTGCTGCAGCTCCTGTCAGCACGTGGATTTTTGCCCAGAGTGTGTAATATCCAGGTGAAAGGAGGGGGGTCCTGCCTGCCGTGAAAACACATTTTCTGGCTTCGCCCAAGTTGTGTGTTTTATAGGAAGTGATTGCAGACGTGAGGAGGACAGGTGAGAAGGCTCCACAGTAGGCTCAGGGCAGAGACGTGTGTGAAAAGGGCATAGCAGAGAGGAAAAAAAAAAAAGGTCACAGCAAAGTCCTGTGAAGTTGGAGGAACTGCACTCTAAGGTGTTTTGGGACATGCATCCAAAATGGGGAGCAATTATATCCGTGCGCCTCTTAGTAGTTCTTAAGCTTTCTACACCTGCTTCCTGGGAATTTCAAAACCAGGTTGAGATTGTCCCCCAAGCCCAGGTGGGGGGAGCTTGGCTGGAGAATAATTTCCAAGGGCTTGTCCCACTTGTTTCCCTGAGCCGTGCAGCTGTCTGCAGGCAAAAGCCTGGGGGAGGCAAATCTAGGAGACGTGTTTGAAGCGGATGCTTAAGCAGGTCGCCAAAGGAGAAATGCTGGAAATTTTCAGGAGCTGAGAACAGGGGGAATTTTATGAGGCTGAAGGGCAAGGGAGCCACGGGAGGGGAGAGGGACACCTGCAGCAAAGAGGCTGCAGCTATTTAGCTAAAGGGGAGGTGATTAGTTTTCCAATGTATTTGCAGGAGGACTGACTTTTACAGCATCTTCTCGGCCAAATATTTAATTTTTCTTTAGCGGATTATCCTTCTGTGGCTGGCTGCGCTGCAGCAGAGCACGTGGGAAAACGCTGCTGCTGAAAATGGGAGTTGATAGAGGGGAAACTTTTCAAAAGCAGGCGGCTCCTTGGGGTCCCAGGGCCCACTGAGTTTCAGGCAAGTTTATTCAGTCACTCAGGAGCTTTTGAAAAATTACTGAAAGTCTCTCCCCTCTCATTATCGCGGACGCCCCAGCAGGTAGCTCAGGTTTCTGTAATCCTTAAATCAAATATGACAGCTTCTTTTCTGAATTGGTTTTCATTTTTGCACTCACTTCAGGGTGGATATTGCTATTCCTCCTTGTTACCGGGGGACTGATAATAACCATTTTAAAAGAAACAGCAAATATTAGCTGTTTCTGTATTTAGGCGTGCCAGCTAATGCCGATCACTGTGGATTTAGGTAATTCTGCCCATTAAAAAGGTAGTGCTTTGAAGGGGAAAGCCAGAGCCCTGCTAAATACAGTAGAGTTATTTATGGCTGTGTTTCTTTTCTGTTTTCCTCCATAAAGTCAACACTTGGCACTAAAAGCCATCTTAAGATATCAGACTGAAGTGTGTAAGGGAAAAACCAATAACTTCTAGCAGCACATTTTCATTAACCTGGAACTAAAAAAGTCCAGTGAGAAATAGTGGAATGTTTCCTTGAAGCCTTTTTTTTTTTCCTTCACCTTTTCATACACACTTTCTCAAGCACTTTAATCAGGCAAAAGCTTCCTTTATCATTTGACTTTTTTTTGATTTCTGCCGTGGTTCCTGATGTTTTGGGAAATCTCTCATTTAAAGTGTTGCAAAGAAAGTGCGGTCAGTTATTTATCAGGCTTTATGTCATGATTTGGGAAAACTGGCCTTGATTTACTTGTGCCATTAGAAACTTCATCAAAGGAATGAAAGAACATTTCTCTATAGCACCATTAAGTCAAACCAGCAAAGCCTCTTAGTCACTTTTCCCAGTTAGCGTACTTGAAAAAGTAGGCAAAAATATGAATTGGATTGTTGATTATATTGGTAGATCCGGAGTGATTTTAAACGGCTTGCTCCAGTTAGTTAATATTTGCTCATTAACCCCACTGTTTCAAAAGAGCTCCGTTGCGCTACTTCTTTCCCATCTAGCACTCTCCAAATTGCATCACCAGCAACAGGAAGGGAGAGGTGCTGTGAGAAGAGCTGTGGCGGGCTAACAAAACGAAAAGGCAATTATTTCGTTTTCCAACCTTTGTTGAATTAAAGTATCCCAATGGGAAGCTCCACAGGACGCGGTGAGAATCGCCACTCGGGGGCTGGGAGGGCGAGCGTCGCCGCCAAATATTTCTTTGCCCTGTTAATCCCTTGGGGAATTCTCATGTGCTTAAAATGAGGTGCCTGCTTGAGTACCTTCCCCAGCCACAGCCACAGCCGAGGAATAATAATGATGTTGATAGCAAATGCGGCAGGAAATAAGCTGAAGATCAGAAGTGCTTGGCACCCCGTGGCTGCCCGTGTTGCAGGGGGTAGCCGGTACAGAATTTTTAAGACTTCCTCCCCCTCCCCACATCCTCCCTCCACATGAAAGCTTTGGGCACAATCCTCCTTTCCTTTCCCCCAAATAATCATTCTAGCATGTGGGGTAATTTTTAAAGGCGGGGAAAAAACCCCCCAGAAGTGCATCTAACATCCAGTTCTCCATCACGCTCACTGATTAGGAACTGGAGAGGCTCAAGAGGTGCTGACAAAGGGCTGATTACAAAGTCAGGGAAAATGAGAGATTCTCCAAGCGGAGCTTCTCATCTGCTGCTGTTTGTGCCACTGAGCTTTTCCTGCAACTCCGGACCGTGCCCGTAATAGCTTCACGCATTTTGTTTTCTGAAGAACTCACCAAACTGGCTGCTTATTCTGGGAAGCTCCTTTGAGAGGTTAGAGGTGTTTTTTTAAGAGTCATTCCCCAAGTGCTTAACACCAGCAAATATTTCAGAGCTCCACTTTGACAGTTGTAAGTAAATATAACTCCGGTGTCACTGCACGGGAAGAATGTGGATGTTTCACCAGTAGAATAAAAGGAGTGGGTTTCTTCTGGACATTTATAATGATTATCCTCTGTAAGCAAAATCTCCTTGCATTTTGTGTTTTATAAAGGGTTCACAAAAAGCTTTTACCTCTTGTATCGTGTGCAGGCTGAGGTAGAACATACGCTGACTGTATTGTGTGGGCATGTTAAATGTAGCTTTTGATGAGACTCTCGGCTGGAGATGTTAAGCGAAGCAGAACAAGAACAGCAAAAACTTCAAAACTCGCCTACTTTCAACTTTCCTCTAAGTTCTTACTTCAGAATGAATAATCAGCAGCAAGGGCACACATGGACTGGTTTTTGTGATAGCAAAAGATAACGTGGAGTGTTCTCGTTCGGGCAAAAAGAGGTTAAAAAATACCAGATTGTGGCATAATTACCAAATTACGACATCTAATTTGTAGGTTTAACTTGCTAATTATGTGTGATACATGGGTGGCGAAGGGTGAATACCAAGCACTAGAAGCCTTCCTTTTGTCTTTGGAAATTTGTTTTGACTGGGGGGAGGAAGAGAAAAAAATCTGGCTTTGCCACATGCGACTGCGCCTTCTTCTCTTGTGCCAGGCGATATAAAAAGCAACTACACAGAGACGTGGGCAAGGCGTTCGTTTTAATAGAAACAGAGAGTGTGATAGGAATTTGGTGGGGTTTAGGTCTGATGTGCGTACATACACTTTTTGGAAAAAAAATATTCTTAGAGTGAAGACTAACATCCTGAAGTTTTTATTGCCAGAGTGCGTTTCCAAGGGCTGTCAGGAGTGCTGGTGTCGATATTTAAGATGAGTTTATGTCTGAGTGCCAGCCCAGTCTGCACAGGCAGTCACTCTGTATTTTTATTTTTTTCTCCCCTTTATAAGTAACTGTCAGCATTTTCTAGTCAATATTAAGCAGGACTATTTACCTTGTCAAAAATGGATGCTTTTAAATTAATTCCGAAGTCGGGAGGGTGCTGTTCTCCCTTGCACTCGATAGGCAGGGTTAATACTCTCGCAGCTGAGGATCAGGGACTGGGAGCAAAATGCAAATGCCCAGAGAGGAGACGGCTGGAGAAAACGGCTGCGTGCGTGAGCCTGACAGTCAGAGAAGTGAGAAGGAACGAAATGACCTACATTTTGCCAGAGCAAACTTGGTCGTTAATGAAAGAGAAGAGCACACAGTCATTTGTACCTTTATGCGTGCGCATTTGTGATGTCCGTTCTTGCCGCAAAACCACAGTCTGTCTTGAGATCATTCTGGGGTATTAAATAGCTTTCTAGAAAGCTGCTTCCCCCATACAGCAGAGCTGAATCTTCTAGGATTGCAGCAGTGGATTTGCAAAATTCAGCTAATATTGGCAAAAAATGAAGCACGACTTTTTCGGCTCGCGCACGTGTAAACATTTTAGTTTTCACCGGAGGTGTTTCTCTGCAGCTCCTACCTGTGTTTTAGTTAAAAACAAACCAAACCAACCCAAAAAACAACCCAACCCAAACCTGACGACTATTTTCATTTGAATTTCAATTTTAAGAACTTGCAGCCATTTGGGGAAGGGGGGAGAAGTTGTGGGGTGTTGCAGCACGTGCTGATTAATAATTAGCAATAACACAATGCACTCAAACCAAACCCTCTTCAAATCAATAGCAATCCTAACGCAAGACAGATTTAAAGAGCTGCACATTTCACCTGAGAACCATATTTTACCTTGGAGATAAGGGAAACCGTTACACTAAGCTTCGTTGCATTAATAATAATAATTACATATCGAATTAAACATATTCAGCCCTACAAAAGGCACATTGGAGCAGCAAAACCTCCATTAATAAGAGATGCAGAAATGTTGCAGGGAAGAATGAAAACTGGACGGGGATTACAAAGTCACTATTTCGTTTGTAGCTTGCCCTGATTCTGCTGTTATTTTTCCTCCCATAAATTCAAACTCTTAAAGGAAACCGATTATAACGGTATTTATTGTTCCTGCAAACAAGAGTTACAGGCCATGTTATTGTACCTTGGAAATTAAACCAGCTCATAGTTTAGAGCACATGTGGGAGGACCGGTACGGTAATTAAGGGACATTTTAGTCACTCGCAGCAATCTTTATTTCAGGGAACTGTATCCATCCTCAAAAGCCTAAGAAATAACTGTGCATATAGTTTTTGAGAATAGGTGGCAAACGTGTGTTTTGAAACAGAGGAAAGGCTCAAATTAAAATGTCACAGCCAGACAGGCAAATGCAGGATTTCCAGCGTGCTCTTGTAATTACAGACGCGCTCTTGTGAGAGCAGATCCACTCTCTCTGTTCTGCTTTGGTCTGGTGTTTAAGAGTTAGAAATACCCCCCGTCAGTTATAGCCCCACTGTCGGAAGGCTCCTGGGGCTGATTGCACCTTGAAGGGGGTGCCCTTTTGTGACGGGGGGCGTATTGAACAAATATTTAAAGAAAAGGGGGAAGAGAGAGCCCTGCAAGCTACGCTGCAGGCAAACAATCTGCTGCAACCTAAAGGAAGGAGTGAGGCATCCTGTGCGATTCCTGCCTTTCCCTTTTTATTTATAGGCTGTGGATTTCAGTGGTGTGAAGCGTCCTGGCTAAACTCTTGCATTCCTTCACTTCGATGCAATAGTTTCACAGTAGGGACTGCGGGTAGTAAACGTTAATCACAGAATCTTCGTGGTTGGAACCTTTGAGATCACCGAGTCCAACCACAAAAAAACCCAAAAAGAAACCCAAAACAAAACACACACCCACAAACAAACCCAACCCAACAATCTTGGGCACTAGAGCATGCCCTGAAGTGCCACCTCTACACGTCTCTTAAATCCCTCCAGGGATGGTGACTCCACCACCTCCCTGGGCAGGCCCTTCCAGGGCCTGACCACCCTCTCAGGAAAGTCAGTCTTCCTCAGATCTCATCTAAACCTCCCCTGCCCCAACTTCACACCATTTCCTCTGCTCCTGGCATCATTCCCTTGGGAGAAGAGGCCAACCCCCACCTCTCTCCAACCTCCTGTCAGGGAGTTGTAGAGGGCAATGAGGTGTCCCCTCAGCCTCCTCTTCTCCAAACTGGTGGAAGAGATCTCTGGTGCCCAAGATTATTGGTTTGTGGGGTGTTGTGCGTGTTGTTGGTTTTCGTGTGGGGTTTGGTTGGTGGGTTCTTTTTTTTTTTTTTTTTTAAATGAGTTTGGACTCGATGATCTCAGAGGTCCCTTCCAACCATGGAGATTCTGTGATTCTGTGATTTTCTCTGGCTAGTATTGATTTCCCTATGCAAGCTGTGTTTGCAGAAGGAGGGCACACCTTTAAGGGCCACCCCTCGTGTCCTACGCAGAGAAAGGAGAACCGTCTCCCAGAGATTGTTGCTGAATTGAGGGGAAAAGCTGCACTTCCAACATATGTCATAATTTATCAGTTTTTTTCCCCAGTTTTACCTTGCATGGCTCAGCATGAGTGGAACATGTTTGATTTCATCCTAATTATTTTTTTTTAATATTTTAAATCTCAGATGTTGAGACAATTTACATTAATTAAACTTCAGTTGGCTTTAAAATTGTCATGTATCAATTTCAGCGGCGTTTATAGAGAACAAGATAGATGATTTAAATTACACGCCATATGGGGCAATGCTAGGGACATTTGCTATTGTGTTAATTGCTTAAAGCTACGTTTTCTATCCCCCTTCTGAGCGAAAGACATTTGCTCTCGTGCTTACTGAATTAGGTGAAGAGTTTTCCTGCTCAAACGGAGCGTGTACAGATTTCTTCCCCCTCCTGCCAGCTTTTGCTCTGCTGCAAGGACCAGCTTTTCAAAGAGGGGCTCTGCTGCCACCAGTGTCACCGCTGCCTTGGGTGGGAGGCAAAGGTGTCTGAGGAGTCCCTGGCTGACACACCAGGATCCCACCAAATCCCCTTGGGGATTAAACCTGGGCAAGGCAAGAGCCTGCTGTCTGTGGAAATAAGCAGCCGAGGTGGAGAGAGGAGTGTTCTGTTGGGTCCCAAAATGAGTGCCAGTTTTCCAACCCCAGCCCTGAGACCTCTCACTGTCATCACAGTTGTGTCCCGAGTTTGTCGGTGCGACAGGGAGTAGCCACGGGAGCGATCCCCGACCTGCTCCTGCTGCAGATGGATTAACATCTGGAAGCTGAAGGTACTGATTTACGGGTCTGGTGTCCAGTGTTGGGAAACTGGTGCCAGATGTGCTGCTGGGGAAGGGGCTCGAGTGGAAACCAGGGGGCTGCTATGAGTGAATGTGTACGAATAGGGGATACGGGTGCCACAGCTGGCCTGGGAGGAGAGGACTTTCCAGGGTGAGCTGCACAGCAGACTAACATCACCTTTTTCCCTAAGTGATGTTTTTGAGCAAACCTGCTGAATCAGAGTTATTTTGATCTGGGGGAAAATCAGATTTAAATGCCTTAACAGCTCAAAGAATATAGACCGGTGAGCAGCATCCTCTTGAGAAATTTGGGATTCGGGATCCTCTCCCTGGCAAAACGTCTCACTCTTCTCACTATTTAAAAAGTAGACATCCTTTTTGAAATAAGAGACAGAGAAGGGGTCAGACGGTTAGAGGGCAAATATTTGGTGTGCTCAGCAAAGCTTTCCTCCATGGAGACCTCTCCAGGTGAGCACTTAAAACCAGAAGAGGCTGAAACCAGAGGTCTTGGTGCCGTTCTGAATCCCTGCCAGGCAGAAACCTTTGCAAAACACCCTCCAGATATCAGCACAAATCAATTTGTCTTGCAAGACCAGAAAGCACTTGAAGGTTTCCCCACAGCTGGCTTCAAAGAAGTGGGCAAATAAAACCCAGAAAGATGTCGGGGAGGTGTTATGTACAGTCATGTCTGCTGGTTTGCTGTACATTCCCGCTTCTGTCTGGTGCTTCCTGCTTGGCAATCTTGTAATGGGATTCTCCCATATTAATATTTTAAATGAATAAATAAATATCTGATGAGATACTGTGGAGCTCTGCAGTCTTTTCCTAGATTCTGCGGAAGGGAAAAAAGGGAATTAAAGATGAGATTAAAACAGCCTAGGTGATGTATTTCTCTGGCACGCGGTAAAGTCTCTAGGTATTTATGCTGTGCCGTCTATGTTACAAATTACATCTATATTAAAAACCCTGCGTGTGTCTATATAGATATATGTATCTCGATAAAGGCCATGCAAGCTGCCTGTCATCGAGGAGGGTCCTGATTTCTGATAGAACTGTTGTAATAATAATGATAGGCTATGGCAGCATACTCTTTTTAAAGTGTCTGTCTTTCATACAAGAATGTTTTCACTTCATTTGGGTCTGAATCTGCTTCAGGAAATAAGCCAGCTGTATGGGGATTGGAAGTCTTCTTTTTTTCCTTACATTTGGGGGAAATGTAATGCATTTTCTTCTCGCTGGTTCTGCATTGCAGGGTCCAGTTCTGACACAAAAGGATTCTCAGCCCTTATTCACGGTTCGCGAGAAGCGCTGGGTGAGAAAAGATGATGGAAAGAAACCGCCCAATCTCCATTAATAGAAGTGGAATCCCCAGAGCCTGTCAGAAATGCTGCCGTGCTCCGGGACAAATATTAATATAATTCCCAGCTTTATAACTACATCATTCTGCTGTGAACATAGATCACACCTGCTACGCTGAGTTTATTCATAGAATAAAGTCCCTGGTTTCTGCAGGACCGGGCAGGAGCCTCAGGAGTACCCTGCATTGGCACGACTCCTAAATCAGGAATGAAACTCGCAGGGACCTTGCAGGGCCATGCACTCAACCCCTTCCCCTCCCATTTGGGCACGCTGGAGGTGAAGGGTTTGGGGTTAAATTCTGCTCTGTCCCAGCTGTGAACATCTCTGGAGGTCCGCAGCCCTTTTTCCAGTTCACCTCAGTGTTAGTGTGTAGAGGATTAGGCCTTTTGGGGACAACCTCTGCATCTTGAGAGTTTCACCAAGTGAAGTCAGGTGCAAACTAAAAAAACCTTGCTTCATCTGGGAATGAAATGCACTTTTTTCCTCTTTTCTCTGCAGAAGAGACTATATCCATCTTTCCCTGTTGTAGAGCACCCCGTGAGTTTGTAGAGGACTGGTGGAGAAGGATGGGTAACCTCCCTAAACTTGGATGTTGATAGGTGTTTCTGTCATGTCAGCTGTGAACACAACGTGACTGAAATGTCTTTGAGTAAATTCCGTATTTCCGTGTGTTATTTGTTACCCGTATCTAGCGTGGAGCTTTGGTCTGTGTGTCTGAACAGCAAAACATTTGTCTAGATGGGCAACGTACAATTGACACACCGCTGTTGGGAAAAGCAGCGTTATTTTCACCAGGAAATCCTCTTAATAGGAACAAACGATGACATTTACACATCTTTCAAAGCGTTTCTCTCTGAAACTTTAATAATTTCCTCCTAAGTCATTCTTCAGCGTGAGCTGTGCAGCTCCCTAGCAGGCACCTGAGTTTTGCAGGCAGGTGGAAAAGTCTCCCCGTATTTTGGCCAAGTTTTCTGCCTTTGACCTTCAGCTGTGTGGGAGCAGAAAGCTCCCAGAGAAGTCCTGGAGCCCCCCGGAGCTGGCAGCTCCCCCCCAGCCGGAGCGAGGAGCCAGGGGAGGAGATAATTGCTCTGTAGCTTCCAAAACATTTTTCTGCTCTCCGCTTTCCCCGTTGGTGCGCCGCATTTTCCGGCTACCTGTATTCATCAACTTCACGCCTGGAACAGGCTATTGGCTGCACACTAATAACCCCCTGTTCTTTAATGTTCTCTTTCTAGTTAATTAATCTATTTATGATAATAGTATGTCTCATTTTGTGCTTTCACTCGAGAGGGTGTGTTTGTATTATCCTGCTGTATAGCGTTGACTGGCCCTATTATCATTTATCATTAAAGGCAGCGGCAACACTCTGGCCTGGCCTGCCAATAATTTTTCAATTAATTGCTTGGTGGTTGCTTTTTCTTTGCTTTTGGTCTTTGGTGGCGAATATGAGGTCTCCAAGCTTTCCCTCTGACTTTTTCTTTTATAAAACTTGTCAACTGTGCTTTTTTTTTTATTTTATTTTTTTTTTTGGAAGCTGAGGGCTCTGCAGCCCACGGTGTTGGGCTACGGGAGGAGCATCGGGGAGGGCAGGCAGGCAGGGCTGGCCACGAGAAGGCTGTGAACCAGCAAGGGTTTGGGGCACAATCCCAGCTTTACCCCTGATGGGAACTGGAGCCCGCGAGGAGCGATGCAGTACGGAGAGGTCGTTTAGAAAGCACCAAGTCTGCGGCTGGAGGAGGTGTGCTCAGGCCTGGGGGCTGGGATAAATTAGAAAGGCTTTGGGGATGGTGGCACCCTTGGATATTATCATGCAGTGTCTGAGAAATGGGCTGCTAAATGCAAGTCCCCACACTTGCACTGGGGAGGCAGAATGCCAGGCACCAAGACAGGTTAGGGATTGCTGGAAAGCACTTCTGAGGAGAAGGATCTGGGGGTCCTGGTGGATAGTAAACTCTCCATGAGCCAGCAATGTGCCCTTGTGGCCTGTGGTCCTGGGCTGCGTAGGGAAGAGTGTGGCCAGTAGGTGGAGGGAGGTCATTCTCCTCCTCTGCTCTGCACTGGGGAGGCAACAACTGGAATCCTGTGTCCAGTTCTGGGCTCCCCAGTTCAAGAGAGACAGGGAACTGCTGGAGAGAGTCCAGCGTAGGGCAACAGAGATGATGGAGGGATTGGAGCATCTCCCTGATGAGGAAAGGCTGAGAGAGCTGGGGCTCTTGAGCCTGGAGAAGAGAAGGCTGAGGGGAGACCTTATCAATGCTGACAAGTATCTAAAGGGTGGGTTGAAGGGTGATGGAGCTGGACTCTTTTCCGTGGTTCCCAGTGACAGGACGAGGGGCAACGGGCACAAGCTGGACCATGGGAAGTTCCACTCCAATGTGAGGAAGAACTTCTTTGGGGTGAGGGTGGCAGAGCCCTGGAAGAGGCTGCCCAGGGAGGGTGTGGAGTCCCCTTCTCTGGAGATCTTCAAGCCCCGCCTGGATGCCGTCCTGAGTGATGTGCTCTGGGCAACCCTGCTTTGGCAGGGGAGTTGGACTGGATGATCTCTAGAGGTCCCTTCCAACTCCGACAATTCCGTGATTCCGTGACTTCCTTTATAGGCAATCTCCCTCGTGAAACAGGATGGCAGCAATAAGCTGCAGCAATAGGTTTGTTTTTCCAAAGCTTTGCTTTAGCTTAACCATTGATCCCCCTTGCCATGGGGCAGCTGTTTGCACGTTGGGTTCCCATTTAGTGTTGGAGCCACAGAGGTCATTTCGAGTGTCCTCACCCATCTTGGATTGTTGCACTTGTTAAATGAGGGCATGCACTTGGTGATGGCAGCATATTGCCCCCAACTTCCATGCTGACACCGTGGCACACACCCTGCAGAGGACAGCAGCTATCACCCAACACATCTGGGCCTTGGCTGGTTGGGCTTCTAAATTAATGCTTCCATTTCTCTACATTTCAGCCCTATGGAGCCTTGTGCTTTCTTAAATTAGATGGTAAGACATGAATTTAGAAAGCAGAATAGCCACTAACCATTAAGTATGTATATTGAAGAGGCACTTCTGAACCAACCGGAGCTAATGATCAGTAGAAATGTTTGGATTTTCTTTGTTGACAAGAGCTTCATTATAGGCTTGACCTGCTCACCTTAAATTTATTTTTGTTTCCAGCCACGTGGCTACTTGTTTCCTGCCACATTCTCCCAAGTGTTTTATTTTTAAGCAGATGCTCCTCTGGACCGCGTTCATGCCAAGTTTTGTCTTATGTTTTTTATCAGTACAACATTATGAAATATTTAATAAGAAGTTATCACTGTGGCCAATATAAAAGATTAAATAGGTCTGTCGGCCTCAGTTCCTGAAGAGGAAACCTGGTACGCAGGAAAAGTCAGAAGAAACAGCATCAAATTCACAGATGTAGAGTCAGATCAAAACACGGGAAGCCCTGCTTCATTCTCGGCAGCTTCTCCCTGTGTCACGCCAAAGGCAGGGGAGGAGGAACAGTGTTGTGTTTGAACCTAAATTTGCTGTATTTGAAGCTAAGTCAGCCTTCCCCTGCAGAAGAGGGGGCAGGGTAGCAAGCCCTGCAAAGGAGTTGGCACTTGGTTGGCACTTCTGTGCATTCACCCTGGCTCCTGAGCATCCTCAGCTTTTCTTTCTGCTTGGGAAATCAGCTGGCTTTTACCCCACGCTCCCCCTCATCACCCTGAACAAGTGATTTAAGTTTTGGTTTGTTTGTTGTTTTTTTTTTTTCTCTTATGCAAGGAGTGGCTCAAACTCCCTCCTCCGAAGGGCGGTGCCGATCCAAAGCAGCGCCTGTGCGTACGGCAGCTTCCCGGCATGTCTGGGGGAGGCCTCTCGGGGGATTGATGGGCAGGAGATGGCTCGGGCAGCCTCGCGCAGGCGAAAATGATGGGATGTCTAGACAGGAGAAATGCTGAAGCAACATTCCTGGCAACAGCGGTGACTCCGGCTAGCGGGGCGTGCACAAGCCCGCCAGGTATCGAAGCCCCTTTCCGCGAGTCGCTCCCTCTGGTGCGGGCATCTGCCTTTCCCAGCACTTCCTCGCGGCCAGAAAGGAGCTCCGGCGCTGAGTGCCCCGCTGGGGAGAGCTCTTCATTCCCAACGGGGCTAATGCTGAAGCGTTTGGTGTGTGCTGGTAACAGGGCTCATTGCCAGCGCGGGAAACGGGCAGGTCAGAAAAGGGGGAGCTGTTAAGATTAACTGCAAAAGAGTATCAGTACAATGTGGCTGTAATGTTGTTTTAATTCTTGTAGAATAGTGTAGGTGATGGGCAGAGGTGGCTTCAGAGGGGACTGATAATTCTTGCAGTGTCACAAGGCATGTGTATTTTTTTTTATCTCATTTTGCTTTCCTTATGATTCATAGAAAAACCATAAAACCCATTTCATTTGTCACACGCTTCAGTGTACAGCTTTTACTGTCAGCACCCTTTGATCATCCACTTAACTTCTACCTACTTGTTAGCATCTTTGATGTTTTCCTTCCTGTACTAACAAACAAAAGCTGAAGTTTACCGATGGCATCATTATGTTTTAAAAAGCACTAAACAAGCAAACACTATAAAGCTATGATGAATTAAAATTGCTGTCGTGCAAGTTGATCTTGTAAGTGCATTAAACTAGTATAACGTGCATCTATTGTAGTTAGGTCAGCTGGGTCATCCTTGAAGTGCATCCCTGTCAGGGGATGTCCCAGTGTATAGAGGGCCCTGTATATAACGTGTGGATGGAGCATATGGCATGGTTTAACCCCAGCTGGCAGCCACTCGGGCAGCTCTCCCCCTTCTCCCCTAGAAGGGCAGGGGGAAGAGGGAGAAAAGAAGGGGAAAGGGAAAGAAAAAAAACTCCCACTTTGTGGGTTGAGATAAAGACAGTTTAATAGAGACGATTAGATGTGATGCTGAGGGATATGGTGTAGGGGAGGACTTTGTAGAGTAGGGTAGATGGTTGGACTCGATGATCCCAAGGGTCTCTTCCAACCTAGACGATTCTATGATTCTATGATTCTAATAGAACGATAACAGAAAAGGGAATAACAGTAACAGTACAAGTCACTCACCAGCCAAGGAATCGGCACCTTCCCAAGCAGTGAGCATGGATTATCCCCACCCCGGCCAACCCACTGTACACAGTGAGCGTGATGGCTGTGGTGTGGGATATTCCATTGCTCTCTCTGTGCTCCCTCTCAGCTTCTATGGGAAGCTGACAAGAGTCCTTGAAAAGTATAAACATCACTTAGCAACGGCTAAAACAAAATGCATTATTGACAGTCCTTTCACAGCAATCACTAGAAAGAAAATTAACTTCCCCAGCTGGAAGAAGGACAGTATATAAAAGGCGTATACAGATATATATACTATTCAATGTTAGACAGGCAGGTTTAACTCCCACCTTCTGTAAGCCAGCATTTGGAAAAAAAGCAGGCATGCCTTTGGGCAGAAACACCTGCCTTTTTGTAGTCTGCAGGAGGAGCAGCAGATTCCAAAGCTAGAGGTGAGGCGAGCGGGAGCACCCCACGGGTGAGCTCTGCAAGCAATTAAACATCTCTGCAGTAACAGGTCACTGGTACCGACGGCGCAGAGGAGACACCAGCAAAGGGAAGCCATGAAAAAGTCATCGTCTCCCAAGGAGACAGGTAGTTTATGGTCTGGAAACGCGGTAAACAAGCAGCCTTCTCCATTTGACGGCGGCTAAAAGCAGATGGCTAAAGACAGAGGCAGCCCAGAAACACAAGAAAGAAACACTGCTCCTCCCTTGTACCGCCGGGTGGGCAGGCACACAGCTTTCACCCCCTTCTGAGGGGAAGGATATCCCTTCCCAGCAATCCAAGGCTTGAGTGGTTGGCCCTGTAGCTGTTAGAAACATGAGCAGGGGAGCAGCTGTGTCGCCTTCAGCCCGGCTACCAAGGACAGACGAGAAGCAAAATTGCATGTAAATGGGGGGAGTGAAAATCGCCGCATAGTCTGTCTGGTTTTACCGCCTTCTGTTGGTGTCTGTCCTGACGTCTTGCTTTCTGTCACCCCATCTGCCTGCAGAGATGGAGCGGGAGACAATGAACGCTGTGCATTAGCTAGTCAGAGGCTTAAAAAGTGAAGGATGGGGAGGAAACGCTGCTGATGACACGGTTTTCTGAGGCTAGAGCAGCAGAATAGAAGGTGTGCCCAAACGCTTGCGTGTGGTGGTGCTGGTGGAGCACTCGGTGGGAGGAACGTTCAGCGACACAGGAGGGTGATGCCACCACACAGGATCATACAGCTCCTCAGTGCCTGGCCAGGCTGTTTCCCTCCCCTGGGAAGCAGGGTGTATCACAGGTCTAGAAGCTGCAGGGGTGTCGTTTGCTGTGGGTCTGCTCTGCCCAGTGACGTGCCATTGTCACACGCTGCCATCCAGCCTCCTTGTCCCACCAGCCCTTGGAGGAGATTCCTCCCTGCCCTGCTGTGACAAAAACCTTTTCCCCCCAAGATTCCATGGGAAGAGAAGTGAGCAACAGAGACTGGATTATATATTTCAAAGAGATTCATTTATATTTTGCCTACAAGTTTTCATCTTTTTTGTAAAAAACAAACCTCCTTACCCCTCCCTTTTTGAAATCACAACAATATTCCGCTGCTTCTAGGCGAAATTTGCAGTTTAAAAAATTCAGTGCTTTGAAATTAACTTTATATTCAAATAACCCCTTCCTCACTCAGGAACACTTGAATTTTTGAAAACTAAAGAGACCTCAAGGGTGTTGGGAAGTGGATTTCTCCAAAATGGTCCCATGGTGCAAATCTGGAAGCATTTACGAGCTGTTAGGATAATCCCTCTACTGAGCTTCCTTATAATTCTGGGTTCCAAAATACACCCCTGACTCTGGCCCGAGTCACTTCAAAAACAGAATGTAGCCATTTAATCATAAATCATTAGGAGACAAAATTCCTAAAGTTGGACTTTTACCCAGATTTTTATGAAATACAGGAAGTTGAACCACAGTGACCCTATTCCCAAAGCTATCCGTGAGGCAATCCTGAGGTCCCCAAAATGCAGTGCCCACAAAGTTCAGGAGCCCCTCGTTTCCTCTTGGTTACAACGATCTCACACTGTGACTTGCCCGTGGAGAACTAAGTCCCTGCAAAACTGGATGTATTTGTTTACCCCGCTTGACCAGTATTTCTTGTGACTGATACACACTTAAACAGAGTGTATCAAAGTCTTACTTGTTCATCAGCCAAATTATTCACTTCTCTCAATGCTTTTTGCATGTCATGGATTTTACTGATCCAAATCACCGGTAATACTTTATGTCAGGAAGATTTGTAGCGCTCACATCACCTCATCTCCGGTGTGTTGCTTGTTCCTGGTGCACAGTATCAGATTTTTAATAATCATAGAATCATAGAATAGTTTGGGTTGGAAGGGACCTTTAAAGGTATCTAGTCCTGCCTCCCTTGCAATGAGGAGGGACATCTTCAACCAGACCAGGTTGCTCAGAGCCCCATCCAACCTGACCTTGAATGTTTCCAGGGATGGGGCATCTACCACTTCTCTCAGCAACCTGTTCCAGTGCCTCACCACCCTCATTGTAAAAAATTATTATTACCTGTTTGCCAGTCTTGCACATTTTGGAGGGTACACTTTCTTCAACCTTGCTTTTCTGGCTGACATACCTGTCGAAGCCCTTCTTACTATTCATACTATTTTTTGCATCCCTTGCCAAGTTCAGCTCCAGTTGTGCCTTGGCCTTCCTGACCCCATCCCAACACAACCAGGGGGCGTCCCTGTACTCCTCCCAGGATACCTGTCCCTGCTTCCACTGCCTGTGCGTTGCCTTCTTGCCCTTCAGTTTGACCACCAGGTCTCGACTCAGCCATGCTGGTCTCTTGCCTTCCTTTCCTGATTTCTTACACCTGGGCATTGAGAACTCTTACACTCCATGGAAAGCATCCATAAAGATCTGCCAGCTCCGTTCTGCTCCCTTTTCCCTGAGGGCAGTTTCCCAGGGGTCCTATTGATTAACTCCTTGAAGAGCTGCAAGTTTACTTTCCTCAAATTTGGGGTCCTGACTTTACTCTTCACCTGACCCGTATTCCTCATATCCCTCAGGACTGCAACCGCCACCAGTGCCTGATTACTGCAGCCCAGTCTACCTCCAATCTTGATGTCACCAATTAGCTCACGTGTTGGTGACCATCAGGTCCTCTCTGGTAGGGCTATTACCTGGTTTAAGAATTTATCCTCAATGCATTCCAGGAGTCTCCTGGACTGACTACAGCTCGCCGGGCTACATTTCCAGCAGATGTGGCGGTGGTTGAAGTCCCCCAGCAGGACAAGAACCCACGAGCACGATTCCTCCTGTAGCTGGAGTAAGAAGGCTTTGTCAATACGCTCCCCTTGATCGAGTGGCCTGTAGTAGACACCAACCACAAGGCTTCCTTTGTTGACACAGTCTATAATTCTTACCCATAAACTTTCAACCTGCTGATGGCTATCCTTCAGAGACTGCTCTTCACAATCTATCCATTTCTTGACATAGAGGACAACCCCTCTGCCCCTCTTTCCTCACCTGTCCCTTCTGAACAGCTCGTGTAGGCATCAGTGACCACATTGTAGTCGTGGGAATCGCCCCACCAAGTTTCAGTAACGGCAACTAGGTGGTAGCTTTCTAGCAGTACGATGGCTTCCAGCTCCTCCTGTTTGTTTCCCACACTGGTGGTTGGTGTAGAGGCACTTCAGGTGGTCTGTTGGTCACGTCAACTTCTTAGAGGAACACCCTTAATTCCTTTATGCCAGTACTTCACTGGTGTTTCCCTCTTGGCTCCCTCCACCTCAGCAGCCCCTGGCTAATCTCTGTGAGACCTCAAGCGTGCAGAGTGTAGGGAGCACATCTCAGAGCAACAGGCTGTGGGCCCTTGCTAGCATCCCATCCCTATAACCTTGGCACGTCATCCCACAGCTTGTCACAGGGAAGCCTGGTATTGTCCCCTTCCCCCTTCAAGCCTAGTTTTGAGCTCGGTCAATGAGCTCCACTAGCTTGTGAGCAAAGACCCTCTTCTCCCTTGGAGAAAGGTGAATCTCATCCGACATCAGCAAGCCTTGTACTTGTAGGCCATCCCATTATCAAAAGACCTGCGATTATGGCGGTGACACCAGCCATGGAGCTATGTATTAATAGACTGGGTCCTTCTGTTCCTTCTGCTGTCGCTGCCCACGATTGGGAGGAGAGAGAGGAAAAAAATAACCTGTGCTTCAGGTTCCCTTACCAGCCGTCACAAGGCCCTGAAGTCTCTTCTGGTTGCCCTTGGACTGGGTGTCGCAGCTTCATCACCACCCACATGGAAGAGCAGTAACGGGAAACAGTCCGAGGGCTGTGCCAGGCCAGGAACGATCCTCAACCCGGGCCCCAGGGAGGCAGCAGACGTCCCTGAGAGGAGGCTCTGGCCGCCATATTGGACCCTCTGTTCCCCCAGAGGGGACTCACCCACCACTATAACCCGTCCAACTAACGCTGCAGGCTGGAATCTTCTGACTTAGGCATTTCGAATGTAAGTTCGTTACATGGATAAATGAATTATATTATCAATCCTAAAACGCCACACTTTCCACTTACAGTCGGAACATCAGTTTCTGTGGGGGTTACGAGTCGTCAGTATTTTCCCAAAAGCAAGTCCTGCTCGCTGCGGCACCGGGGGGCTCTTGACAGGGCTGTAAATCAATTGCTGCCATCACTTGATTATAAGTATCATATTTAATATTGAGTATGTGCTGAATAATCATTTTACAAGTATTTAAATAATAATGAATTATTAGTTTACAAATATTGCCTGATTATTAAAACACTTAGCAATTAGTTGGTAAATACAGAAAGTACTGTGACATGTGAAATCAAAGATGCAGTTTGGTTGTTTTCTCACCGGAAAGCTCCTTTCTCCCCAGGGATGGAAGAGCTGGCTCTGTCCTGGGTTTGGCTGCAGCAAGTGAGGGCGACCGGGCTGGTGGTGCTGCCCTCACAAATTGCCACAC
>JAHREE010150694.1:0-12732 GCA_033628505.1 Tringa tobata
CCCCCATGGGTGCAAACACCCGTCCCCCCGTGCCACCCTGACTCACAGAGCCGCCCCCCAAGCGTCCCGCTGCCCCGCAAGCATCACCTTTTCCTTTGCTTAAGCTGCTCTCGGCGAGCCGTCCCTCTCCTCCTCTCCTGGGCTGGCCGGGGCGCAGGGGGAGTGGGTGGCACAGGGCAGGGGTGCCAATGCTTCTCCGACATGGAATAAGCTCGTCCCGGGCAGCTCCCCGCAAATGCTGGCTTTTCCGAATCCTCCCCTTACGGCATCACCGGGGTCCCAGCCCCGTACCGCGAGCCTGGGGAGGGAGAAAAAAGAGAGAGAGAAATAAGAGGTGCTGCCGAGTGGGACGTGGGGCTGCGGCCGGGCTCTGCCCGGCTCCCCCGGGACAGCCGGGCCAGCTTCTGGGTGCCCGCTGCCACCTCGAGCCTCCCGTCTCCCCACCCACTCCCGGTGGCACAGAGGAGGCATTCAGCCCGCTGCCTGCTCCCTGCCTGCTCCCTGCCTGCCAGCGCCGAAAACAAGGGGGCCATTTGTCTCCATCTGCGGCGCCGGCCTCAACGGGGACATTGTCACCGCGGGCCCCCTGCCCGGCCCCTGCACCGCCATGCCACCGCCAGCCCGGCATAGCGGGAGCTGGGGTGGTGGGATGCCGTCGGCTGAGCGGGTGACAATGGCTGTCCCCCAGTGCTGGCACCCGGCTCCTCTCCCTGCTTCAGGGCCAACTCTCACCGGACACCCTTGTCCTCCTCCCATGATGGCTGGGCTGTCACCTCCTGCATCCAGGGCTCCCCTCGGGGTGGGGAGCACTGTGGCCCCGCACCCCCGAGCCGGCCGTCCGCTCCCTGGGTTGTCCCAGCGTCGCTCTGCTGGCGCCTCTCCATCCTTCCTGCAGCCTCCCCCTGCTCTTCCTCCCCACGTATCTAAACAGCTTTTATGGCTTTAATGGCAGTAATATTTTTGCTCCCTCACCCTGTGCATGATAACCATGGGGTCACTGCCCTGCCACTGGCCTTCTGCCCTTTTCCCAGTCGCACCAGCTGCGCCAGGACTTGGAGCGTCCCCAGGCACCCCACCGGCAGGGTGCTACCACCTCTGGGGTCCCCTCCTGTCACCACATGGCTGTGCCCAGGGGGGGCGACCGGCTGTTGTGGCTGCACCAGGAAGGGCTCGGCACCATCCGGCACCCTGCTCGTGCATCACCCCGCAGTGGGGCAGAAAAGGGACCATTGTGTGCCCAGATCCGGCCCTGGCACTTCCCGCCGCCCTCAAAGCCGGCTAAAGGCGGTGACAGCCCGGCGCCCTTGCTCAGGCAGCCAAGAGAGCAGCATCCAGCGCCCCAGGGCTCGGCTGGTGGCATAACCACAGGGTACCCCAGTCCTCATCCACACCGGAGGGGTTTGGGGCTTAGGGTTCATCCCCACAGGGCTTAGGGTCACCCTGGTGAGCCCCACGTGGGCAGGCAGCTATTGCCCCATCGCAGGTGGCTGACACATCCTGCCCTGTCTCGGCGGGACCGGTTCTTTCCCCCGGGGTTAACGTACCCTGCCAGCGCCGGGGGACGAGAAAAGCCAGAATATCCTCCCTCGTCGCAAGGAGGGGGACAAGGAGCTGCCGCCTCCCCGCAGGCGCTGGCTTTGCTGGCGTGTCCCCACTCGCCCGGGACGGGCACGTCCCTAGCCCCGGATGAGGGATCTCCTCCGCCTCGTCGAAACTAAATCCTGAGTGCCTGCAAACGGGCATCTCAGGGAAACGGAAAGGAGCAAGCAAGTGTGCAAGAGAGCACAAGCGAGAACAAGCACGCGCGCTCCCCGAAAATCAGCGCTGGGACGTTCCTGCCGGCCCTGGGGGAGGCAGAGGCTGCTGCCGGGATGGGGACAGGAGACTCGTCCCTACTCAGAGGCAGCGTTAACACCTGAGCCCCAGCTGGGGTCACCCCATGGATTTATGGCCCGTCTCTTCCCTCTGTCCCCCAGGCCCGTTTCTCACAAGTAATGGCTGCTGCGTGAAATAACCACGACACCCAGCTAAATAACACCCCCCGGCACTGCCGCCTGCTCTGGCTGCTCGCCCTCCCATCCCCTTACCTGGATTTGCCCTGGAAACAGTGGCGCTGGGGCAAGGAGCCGTCCCACCCCCTCTCCACGGGGCACCTCTCCTAATGCCAGGTTTCTCCTTGTTTTTTGGGATGGCGCTGCGAAGGATGTCCAGCGGGAAGAGGACTGTGGCAGCCAGGATGTGGCAGCTCAACGAAGGGATGCTGGTGGCCTCAGGATGTGACGTCAACGAGCCGGGGAGCTGTGATGGCCCATCTCCTGTACCCCACAGGGTGCAAACCACCCCCAGGAAGGCTCCACCACGACGTCCCCCTGGTCCGCTCTCCCCTCACCTCGGAGCAGAGCGAATCCTCCGGGATTTGGGGGTACAAACGAAGCACTCACGTTGAAAACTGTGACCGCTGAGGAAGCACACGCTGGATCTGTGGATCAAGAGGAGTTTGGTGAGGAGCACGAGTGGCTGGTCAGAGGGGCAGGAGGCAACACCACGGTGGCACATCCCATCCCGGGTTTGGCCCCGTCAGACGCTTGTCAGCCGAGTGTGGCGTCAGGCGCCTTTATCGCCTGGAAAAGCTGTTATTAGCGCTGGCGAAAGAGGGGGAACCAGTGGCCGTCAGGGTGGTGCGACCGGTTTGTGGTCACCCATCTGGGCAGTGGGGACACTGCCTGTGGCTGGCTCTGCTGCCGGTCCCATCACCCGCTCCTTATCTGCCACCCTGGCTCAGGGACATCACTGCCCCGTAGCCTCGCCGGGCTGCGGTGCCACCGGTGCCCAGGAGCGGGTGTCCAGCGGCCCGGGGGAGGCGGCAAGCCCCATTCGGGGTCCCCTGCCCCGTGGTGGAAGAACCAGCTCTGGGTACAGCCCCAGGAGCTCCTGAGTGGTTCAGTCCCCTTCTTTTCCAAGAGGAAAGGCGAAGAAGTGGAAAAAAAGAACTGGGGGGAAAAAAAGGTGGGGAAAAAACTGTAGAAAAAAAAAGGCAAAAAAAAAGGGCAAAATCCGCCTAATCGCCCAAAGGAAAAAAAAAAAGAGGAGAAAAAAAAAGAGGGGGAAAAGAGCAGGGGAAAGCAAAAAGGAAAAAGAAAACAAAAGAAAAATGAAAAAAAAAAGAGGAAAAGAGGAAAAAAGAAGAAAAAATAAAAAAGAAAATTAAAAAATAAAAAAGAAAAGTACAGAAACAGAAAGAGCGAGTCAGGCTGTTTTCCAGTTCCCTGTCTGTGCTGTTGCCTGCTCACTGCCAGGGGCTATTGACCCCGGGGCTAGCAGCACTGACGCGATTTCATGGTCCACAGCTGTGTCCCCACAGGGTGCCAGGAGGCGGCACAGCCTTCACTTTGGATGGGCTGGGAAAGAAGCTGTTCTCCAAAAGTCCCATGAGATGACGCAGCCTTTACCACAACTGGAGATAAAGTGTCCTCATAAAAGCCTCACAAGATACCACAGGCATCACCACAGCTGCAGAGAAGGTGCCCCCATAGAAGCCCCATGAGATACCACAGCCATCACCACGGTGATAAGGCGTCCCCATAAAAGGCCCCATAAGATGGCTCAACCTTCACCACAGCCACAGACAAGGCATCCCCCTGAAAACCCACAAGATGACGCAGCCTTCCCCACAGCAGAGGAGAAGTGTGTGCCTATAAAAGCCCTATGAAATAACACAGCCTTCACCACGGTGATAAGGTGTCCTCATAAAAGGCCCCATGAAATGACGCAGCCTTTGCCACAGCTGGAAACAAGGTGTCCCCATACAAATGGCATGAGGTACCAGGGCCAGAGACAAAGGTGTCCCTAAAAAAGGCCCCATAAGATGATGGGAAGAAGGTGTCCCCATAAGAAACCCACGAGATATCACAGCCTCACCAGGGCCAGGGACAATGGTGTCCCCATAAGCCCTGGGAGATGATACAATTTTCATACCGCAACAAGGCCACTTTCACCAAAACCCTACAAAAACTCCACAGCGAGCCATCCCACCCTGCAACACCCCTTCCCAACCTCCAAAAAGAAGCAGAAAAGGGAAAAAAACCCCGTAAACATTGCACAAAACCAAGCATTACCTTCGTTCTCTCCCCAGGAGGACGGCCATGAACAGGCCTGAAGGCCGCATGTAGGCCCCAGCAAGGCAATGTTTGTGGGGGTGGCTGTTTTGGGGGAAAAAATGGGATTTAGGGGAAAGGGGTGGGGGAAAATGCTGCCAGTGCCATGGCCACTGACCCCCTGGATGCATGAGGCACATCTGGGGCATTGGTGGCACTGGCATCAGCGACAGCAGCCCTACTTTCTCCATGCATTGCTTTATCTCAGCCAAGAGCCCCAAAATAACCTCTCCTTCACCCAAAAAATCATCCCTTGGACTCTTTCTGGAGGATAGTGGTAGAAGGACAGTGAGCCCCAAAAATCTTTGCCTCATGCTTTTGCAGGCAACCCAATGGTTGGGGTTGGAGGTACCTCTGAAGGTCACCAGCCCTCCTGGTCATGATATCTGCATGGATGGAGACTCCATGGCCTCTCTGGGCAACCTTGTGCCAGTGCTTGGTCACCTCCACAGTGAAGAAGTGTTTCTTGATGTTCAGAAGAACCTCCTGGGTTTCAGTTTGTGCCCATCACCTCCTGTCCTGGTGCTGGACACCGAGAGGAACCTGGGTCCATCTTTACACCCTCCCTTTAGACACTTATATCCCTTGAACCTTGTCTTCTTCAGTCCCAGCTTTCACAGCCTTTCATCCTAGAAGACATGCTCCAGCCCCTGCTTCATCTTAGTGGCCCATCACTGGATTTGTTCCAGTATGTCTATGTCTCTCTTGCACTGGGGAGCCCATCGCTCAAAGCAGCAATCTTTGAGTGGCCTCACCAGTCCCAAGGGGCAGGATCACCTCCCTTAACCTCCTCCGACACTCCTCAAGCAGCACCACTGGCCCTCCTTGCCCCAAAAGCACATTGGTGTCTCATGGTCAAGTTGGTGCCCAGTAGGACCTCCAGACCCTTTCCTACAGAGCTGCTTTCCAGCCTGGTGGGCCCCAGCACATCCTGGTGCCTGGGGCTGCTCCTCCCCAGGGGCAGAACTTTGTGCTTCCCCTCATTGAACAAAATGTACTCAGAGTTGGCTCTCTACACCCAGTGGGGATAGAACAGACCCTGCCCAAACCTGCCACGGGGGACAAGGACTGGTGAAGGGTGACAAGGAGCAAGATGACAGCCATGGTGCCCACGGGCTGTGGCACCTGGAGCAGGGACCAGGCTTTGCCTGTTCTGCTCCACATCCCAGCAGACATACCTACACCTGGTGGAGGATGAGGAGCCATCTCCAGCCCCACACATGTCTTGGATGAACTGATCTCTGCCTCCTCCATTGTGCCAAGCACAAAGACAGGGCCGGGAGGGAACAGACAACACACACCACTGGGAAGCATCACCTTCTTTATTAAAAATAAAAATACAAGAGAAATATGACCTGCCACGTGGATGCTGGGGGGCAGCTCTGGGCTGGGCAGAGGATGGGCTCCCCTCTGCCATGGTCTTCTTTCCACCAAGGCTGGGGCAAAGCCCCACTTTCTGCCAAGACTCCAAAACACACCGCAATGCCCTGCTGAACCGGGGAGCCCCCAGGGAGCTCCTGCTCCACCACCAGGGCTTGGCTCCTCAGCCCAGGGCTGTGCAAATTCAAAAAGTACAATCCTGGAGGGACCTGCAAGAGCCCAGAGCTCTCCTTGGCCTCCTCTTCCTTGCTTGCCAGCCCTGCAGCTCAGGAAGCAGACGTGGCACCAGCATGAAGAGGACAGTCCTCCCAACACCCATCCTGCAGCCCAGCCCAGGATGGGCAGCAGCACTGGGGGAGGAGAGCCGAGGGAGCCCCGGGAAAGGCACAGCAGGAAGTGTATCTACAGATGGGAAATGTTTTAATGTAGCATTTCTGTCCCAAGAGCAAAGCTGAGGGTTTTTCACCCAAACGCGATGGTGTCCGCAGGATGCGGCCAGCCAGCCAGGTTCCACAGGGAGCTCCCTCACGCTCGTCGTGCCTTCTTGCTTTTCTTTTTCTCCTCTTTGACGGCGGTGTCGTGGGCTTTCCTCTTTGCAGCGAGTTTGTTTGCCTGTGGAGAAAATCCCGAGATCCACAGTCAGACAGGTCTGCAGACTCCAGGGCCTGCTCCACCCTCGGTCCCACCAAACCCTTTCCATGGGGAAATGGACCCATCTGCTGCTCTGGGGGACAGAGAGGGGTGGCAGCTTCACTTGCTGAGCGCAAGCCACAGCCCCGAGGGAGCAGGAGGAGCTCTGCCCTGCCAGAGTGAACACCATAGCCTGGTGATACCGGTGAAGAGGCTTGTAGAGCCTCACCCCCAGGCACAGAGAGGACCAGAAGAGCAGCCCAGAGCTGGCACGGTATCAGCAGAGTCTGCTCCCTCTCCCCCAAGGTGGGGACAGACCTGGCTTTAGTGACCCGTCGCTGCAAGACCATATGGGAAGAGCTGGCACGAGGATGCAGGCAAGGGTCCTCAGCCCACAGCAGCCCTACAGTCGTACCTCTCGGACTTTGCGCTTCTTGCCAAACATGATCTTCTTGTAGAGGTATTTCTCCCTTTTCTTCATCATCATGATGGCCAGACGCTTCTCCTCGCTTTGCTGCTCCTGCTCCAGGCGCTGCTTGTCCTCCACCCGCAGCTTGCCTGCGGTCACCTTCACAGGAAGTGCCTGTGGGGAGCCAGAGAGTTCAAGACCCCAGGAACCCACCACCCTTTCCCAGGGACAAATGTTTCCACGCCATTCACTGGGGGCCACAGAAGAGCTGCAGCACTCTCCAGACCAGGCAATAGGTCCTGAGCGTGATGGGAGCTGCAGTCCAGGACCCAGAAGAGTGGTGGCCACGGCAGGGATGCAGCTGGGACACCCCACAGCAAGCAGAGCCCCAGCAAGGACAGAGCTCACCAGAGCTGCCTCCTCCTGGGGCTCCCACTCCGCTGCTGGGAACCGTACCTTGTTGCTCTGAGTCTTCTCCTCTTCCATCTTCTTTAATTTTATCTCCTCTTCCTTTTCAGACTCATCTTCCTCCTCCTCCTCCTCTTCTTTGTCATTGTCGTCCTCTTCCTCCTCTTCTTCCTCCTCCTCGCTCTCTTCTTCTGCAGAGAGATGACTGTTACCAACAGGAGTCATAGAACCATAGAATCATCTAGGTTGGAAGAGACCCTTGGGATCATCGAGTCCAACCATCTACCCTACTCTACAAAGTCCTCCCCTACACCAGATCCCTCAGCACCACATCTAATCGTCTCTTCAACACATCCAGGGATGGGGACTCAACCCCCTCCTCCCTGGGCAGCCTATTCCAATGCCCGACCACTCTTTCTGGGAAGAATTCTTTCCTAACGTTCAGTCTAAACCTACCCTGTTGGAGCTTGAAGCCATTCCCTCTCGTTCTCTCATTAATTACCTGTGAGAAGAGACCAGCACCAACCTCTCTACAGTGTCCTTTCAAGGAGTTGTAGAGAGTGATGAGGTCTCCCCTCAGCCTCCTCTTCCTCATACTAAACAGTCCCAGCTCCTTCAGCCTCTCTTCATATGATTTGTTCTCCAGCCCCTTCACCAGTTTCGTTGCCCTCCTCTGCACTGGCTCCAGCACCTCCAGATCTCTCTTGGGTTGAGGTGCCCAAAACTGGACACAACACTCCAGGTGTGGCCTCCCCAGTGCTGAGTACAGGGGCACAATCACCTCCCTACTTCTGCTGGTCACGCTATTTCTAATACAAGCCAGAATGCCATTGGCTTTCTTGGCCACCTGGGCACACTGTCGGCTCATATTCAGCCGCTTGTCAGTCCCTGCCCCCAGTGCAGGTACAGCTCTACTCCTCAACAACTCCGACCTCGGAGCTTGGTGTCACCTGGGTTCTCGCCCCTCTGCATGGCCAGCAGCTTCAGCTTCTCCGGAGGAATGTAGTCCCCTTCCTGCTCCGTCACGAAGGGCGAGAGGTGTGGGGGCAGCAGCACGCCAGGGAAATAGTCGGCCACGGGGAGGCACAGCTTGGCGTTGACAGAGTCAAAGACCCACTGAGGTTGCAGGTAATACCTGTGGGGCAGAGGGACACAGGCTCAGGCTCTTTCCTCCCACCCCAGGCTCTGGAGCCCGTGGGGCTGCAAGGTGGCAGCAGAGCAGGATGGGACAGGCTGCCCCACAGCCTGCCCTGGGAGCAGACAGAGCGTGGGACAGCTCTGGGACAGCCCTGGGACAGCCAGAGACACCTGCTAGCCCAGGTGGCCGTTCTGGGGACAGGCAACCCTGCCTCACCTACCTGCCAACAACTTGCTTCTCCACCCGGGGCCGGTCAACGATCTGGTGGGTGATGGAGGGGTCGCTCACGTCATAGGTGGCACCAATGCACAGGGACTTGTCCCAAGAGACCTGGCCACCAAAGCACCTGCCAGCAAAACCCACTGAAGAGCCAGGCAGGCAGGAGAGGCCCTCAAAAGGCCTTCTCGCCCGTGGGACATCAGGCAGAAAGGCTGGGAGAGGCCAGGAGGGGACAGCAGGGCTGCTGAGGGACAGCCTGCCCACCACATACCGGATGATGAAGGCCAGTGGCTCTCGAGGCACCTCCCTGTTGAGGAAGAAGCGCAGCCCTTCAAACAGCTTTTTGTGCTTCTCCAGGGCCTCCTGCTCCTTCTTCCTCGCGTCCATCTGCTCCGCGGTCTCCTGCTCAGAGCAAAGCATTCAGTCTCCTCCACACCAATAGCCCCTGCCAAGCCCGGCTCTGCGAGGAGGGATCTCAGACGCTGTCATCCTCTCACCAGTCCCTCCCAGCACCACCCCAGCTCCTGCCAGCCTCTGCCCGGCCACAAGACGTAACGCAGACAGGATCACCCAAAGAGCCAGATCTTACCCCCTCCACTGGGAACTCGTCCATCTCCACCTCGTCCTCATGGGTTGGTGCCACCACACGGGCCAGGCTGGCACTCAGAGCTGACAGTTTCTGCAGTGGGAGGAGACGGAGATGGTGTCATGCCCAGCCCATGCTTTGGGGATGGGAAAAGGGGCAGCCTCACAGAGAAGGGAGAAGGTGGTTTCTCAGAGCAAGAGGTCAAAAGACCATCTCCCAGAACCAGAGAGTATATGGAGGAGGCTGAATGCCTGTCTCCCCCAGCATGGGGCTTCAGAGGGTCCCCTGCCATGCAGGGGGGAGGCCAGTGACCCCCATGGTTCATCCCTTGGCCAGCATGAGAGGGCAAGGAGTTTGGGATCAGGCCCTCCACCGCACGGGGCTGATGCTCTGCTCCTCGACCCTGACATGAGTGCCCCGTGCCAGGAGGTGGCCTGAAGGCAGGACATCACGGCCACACAGGGTCCTCCCATGGGCCATGGTGGTGGCAGTGTCCCTCACCTCCAGGTAGCTCTCTGAATCCATGGCATAGTCCTTGCCCTCCACAGGCTTCACCTCAACATCAGCCTGGCCATCGATCTGAGGAGAAACAGAACGGTAAGTAGGCAGCTTCCAAACCCAGAGAGCCCAAGTATCCCCCACGTCCCCGCTCCAACGTGTCCTTGCTTCCCACCACCCACACCAGGGGGTGCAACCAGGCTTGGGCAAGCACGGCACATCCCTGGGGCAAGCAGTGGCCTCACCTTGGGGGGGTAGAGCAGGTTGAGGGACTGATAGAGACGGAAGTTGACGAAGCCCAGGAGAGTGGTGTAAAACTCGGTGAAGGTGGCCATCACACGGTAATCCACGTCTGTGGGGTGCTGCAGGCACATGGGAAGGGTGAGGACACAAGGACAAGACGACCAGAGTTCCCTCCACAGGGACATGGTCCTGTCCCACGCACACAGGGGGTAGTATCCTGCCCCCTTCACAGCAACGTCTGGAGATCCATGGCCACCACCAGACCCTGGGCAGGGAGAGCTCTGCAGGCTGCCACCTCTCTGTGAAGGTGCTTAGGCAGATGGAACAGCCCATCCCATCATGGAAGGGGACCTTGGTGACTTGGTCAAAGGACTCTGTTCCTCCAGATGAGACGTGAAGGCCATGGCAAAGCCAGGCAAGAGCCAGGCAAGGAGCCAAAACCTGGCAGGGACCCAGCCAGCCTCACGACAGCCAGAGCTGAAAGGAGTGAGAGGCAATGCTGGGTGGGAAGGACATGGGTCGGTCGAGGAGATGCTGCGGGGGAGAGCTGGGGAGGTACCAAAAGCCACAAAGACTCAAACCCAACTGTGCCAAGCTCTGGAAAGCCTGGGAGTGAAACGAGAGGACACCGCTGTGACGGTGAACTCCTGCGTGCCAAGCATCTTGGCAAGGTGCAGCACAGCTCTCCAGGCGTGGTGGCACCCACAGCTCTCCCCTCGCCCCGTCACCAGCCCAGACCGTGCAGGGGACGCGGCAGAACCACCCTGGCAGAGGGTGTGGGGTCTGACTCGGCTCTTCCTGAAGTGCCAGAAGCTTCATTCCTGCAGGTTAATCTTTAATTGCTGATTAAAGCCCATTTTAATAATTGACAAGAGGAAACAAGGAACTAGGGAGACTGGTACAGCCAGGCACAGGGGACACAGGTACAGCCATCCCAGGGGGTACAAGAAGGTTGTGTCCCCACACCCCTTCCCAGGTACTCACATCATGGGCAAAGGTGTAAGGGGTGATCCAGGTGATGGGCTGCCCCAGCACCTCAGCCTGGTAGTAGATGCCCTTGATGGAGAGGAAGACCTGGCAGGAAACAGTGCAAGGACTCAGGGGGAGGAAGGCCACGGGTGCTTCCTTGTCCCGGTTCTCACTAACCCTTCCCCTGTCATCAGGTTCCTCATGGGAGTGTCACAGACAGTCTGGCAGGACTCGTTCCCCACCTGAAGCTGCCCTGTGCCCTCCTGGGACACAAATCCCCCGCCTCCACAGCCACCCCCTGGGGGCAGGGAAGGTCTTGGCCCTGTCCCCCCACCCGTCTTGCAGCACCCACCTTGCGCAGGGAGCGGGAGGCGATGACGTAGTTGAGGAATTCCACAGCCAGGCGCCGGCAGAGCTGGATGGTCTGGACGTGGCACTTGCCCGAACGTGGGAAGGTAGAGAAGAGGAAGCACATGGAGAGGGCATCGTCCAGGTCCCGCAGCGCGTCTATGAAGGTTGGGTACCTGTGTCCAGGCAGGAGGAGAAGGAGGAATCACACCCAGTGACCACTGAAAGCTGCTGGGGCTGGTGGAGACCTCATGTGAGGAAGGACCAGGCACTGTGGAGCACCCATCTCCCACACTTTCCCCCCCAGAGCTGGTGACCCACAGGGACAGGGTGTCCCTCCTGGGCACTCAGGAGCCTGCGGACACACAGGGACTTCTAAGCAGCTCCCTGGGGTTCAGGGCTCTCCAGGGAGCCAGGAAGCCTCCCTCCTACGAAGACAGGCTGAGAGAGTTAGGGTTGTTCAGCCTGGAGAAGAGAAGACTCTAAAGGGAGACCTTAGAGCCCCTTCCAGTCCCTCAAGGGACTCCAGGAAAGTTGAAGAGGGACTCTTGATGAGGGAGGGGAGCCATAGGATGAGAGGGAAGGGTTTTAAATTGAAAGAGGAGAGATTAGGTTAGATACTAGCAAGAACTTCTTTGCTGTGAGGGTGGTGAGAGCCTGGCCCAGGTTGCCCCAAGAAGCTGTGGCTGCCCCATCCCTGGAGGGGTTCAAGGGCAGGTTGGAGGGGGCTTGAGCAACCTGGTGGGGTGGGAGGTGTCCCTGCCCAGGGTAGGGGGTGGGATTGGGAGGGGGCTTTAAGGCCCCTTCCAACCCAATCCACTCTGTGACTCTATGTTTATCTGGCTGGGGAAGCAGTACCTCACACACAGGCCACCTCCCACCCTCAAGTGACCCATCCAAAGGACCAATTCAAAGGTAACACCAGGATTTGGTCAGGATAAGTCTGGGTTTGGGTCAAAATCGCTGCAGCCACTGGTACAAACGCGAAGCTGACAGATACCCAGCCTGCTGTGGGATGGAGCCTGCTTGCTGTGTCTGCAGGGCTGGGACAGGCTGTCCCTCAGCCTCTGGAGAAACCACAGAGCTGTCCAGAAACACCACCAACTCTGAGTTGGCAGATGGGATCTTGTGATCATGCTGGACCCAAACCGTTCTATGAGTCTATGAAGGTCCCTGGGCAATGGGATGGCAGCACCCCTGACGGCAGGCTGGGTGTAAACAGGTTTTAGGGCACCCGCAAGAACCAAGTGTTGGGGAATCCCTGCCTGAAACCACCGAGGACAAGCATGGCTGTGGCCTGTGGTGTGGCACATGCCACTCCTCAGCCAGATGCACGAGGCCCAGACAAAAGCTGGAGGACTCAAACGCTGCGGTCGGAGGGAGACCACATGGCCCCACAGCTCGAGCAGTGGTGCAGCTGCCATCTCCCCTTCCGAGCACAGAGCTTGTCGGGGCAGCGCCCGTCTCTCGGTCCCGTTTCTCTCTCCTCTCCCTGCACCAGCACAGCCAGGTCCCAGACACTGCCGGGACAACAGAGAGACCTCCCAGAGCAGGTTCCCTCCCTCCTGCGTCCTCTCCTCTGCCATTGCCATCAAATTCACCAACTCCCTTAGAATCATAGAATCATCTAGGTTGGAAGAGACCCTTGGGATCATCGAGTCCAACCATCTACCCTACTCTACAAAGTCCTCCCCTACACCAGATCCCTCAGCACCACATCTAATCGTCTCTTCAACACATCCAGGGATGG
>JAHREE010150694.1:22623-71647 GCA_033628505.1 Tringa tobata
GTCCCCATGGGGACGGTCCGGGTGTCCTGCTGACTGTGTCCCCCCCAAAACTCCCCCAGGTCTGCTGCTGCAGGAGGACCACCTGGACGCCCTGTCCCTGCTCTGCCTGACCTCCCTGCCCAGCTTCTGCCTGCTCTTCGGGGCGGCCGTGGCGCTGGAGCTGGGTCCCTCCTGGGAGGGCGTCCTGCGTTACGACGGCACCCTCTGGGCCTGCGTCCTGCTCAGCTGCCTGGGCTCCGTCCTCTACAACCTGGCCACCTTCTGCGTCCTCTCCCTCACCTCCGCCCTCACCGTCCACGTCCTGGGCAACGTCACCGTGGTGGGCAACCTGCTCCTCTCCCGCCTGCTCTTCGGCAGCCACCTGAGCGGGCTCAGCTACCTGGGCATCGGGCTGACGCTGGCCGGCATGTTCATGTACCAGCAGCCGGACCTCATCGCCGCGCGCTGGGGGGCACGGCCGCGACAGGGACACCCCCGCAGGGAGTAGGGGCCACCGGGGAGGACGGGGAGCTGGGGGGTGCAAGGGTGTGCTGGCGTGCACGGCATCGTGCGTACGTGTGCTGGTGTGCACGGCACTGTGCACAAACGTGTGCTGGTGTTCATGGTCCTGTGGGCACGGCTGTGTGTGTGCACGTGTGCTGGTGTGCACGGCATTGTGCAGAAACGTGTGCTGGTGTTCATGGTCCTGTGGGCACACACATATGCTGGTGTGCACGACTCTACGTGTGCATGTGTGTGCTGGTGTGCATGGCACTGTGCACAAACATGTGCTGGTGTTCATGGTCCTGTGGGCACGGCTGTGTGTGTGCACAGCACTGTGCACAAACGTGTGCTGGTGTTCATGGTCCTGTGGGCACGGCTGTGTGTGTGCACGTGTGCTGGTGTGCACGGCATTGTGCACAAATGTGTGCTGGTGTTCATGGTCCTGTGGGCACGGCTGTGTGTATGCACAGCACTGTGCACACGGGTGTGCTGGTGTTCATGGTCCTGTGTGCACATGTGCTGGTGTGCACGGCACTGTGCAGAAACGTGTGCTGGTGTTCATGGTCCTGTGGGCACACACATATGCTGGTGTGCACGACTCTACGTGTGCATGTGTGTGCTGGTGTGCATGGCACTGTGCATGCGGGAGTGTGCTGATTTGCACAACTCTGTGCACATGTGCTGGTGTGTACAAATCTGTGTGTACATGGGCTGATTTGCACATGTGTGCTGGTGTGCTGGTGTGCCCACATATAGTACTGTGCATGGCACTGTGCACATAGGAGTGTGCTGGTGTGCACAGCTGTATGTGCACGTGTGCCAGTGTGCATGGCACTGTGCACGTGGTTGTGCTGATGATCACAGTCCTGTGTACACACGTGTGTGCTGGAGTGCACAGCATCGTGTGTACGTGTGCTGGTTTGCACAGCTGGGTGCACACGTTTACCACTGTGCACAGCTCTGTGTGCACACATGTGCTAGTGTGCACAGCTCTGTGTACATACATGTTTTCTGGTGTGTACGAATCTGTGTGTATGTGGGCTGTTTTGCACACGTGTGCTGGTGTGCATGGCTCTGTGCACATGTGTGTTGTGTGTGGAGCTCTAAACACACGTGTCGGTGTGCAGAGCTGTGTGTGCACATGTCTACTGATGTGCATGGCACTTTGCGTGTATGTGCTGGTGTGCACAAGTGTGTTGTGGTGTGCACAGCTCTGTGCACACGTGTTGATGTGCACGGGCTCTGTGTGTGCAAGAGGGTCTGGGCACAGCTCTGCGTGCACGAGGGCATGTCTGGGTGTGCTCAGGCTCTGCAAGTGTGAGTGAGTCCCTGCGTGTGGCTCTGCGTGCGTGGGGGCATGTGCGTGTGGGTGTGTGAAGGCTCCGCGCGTGCAAGCAGGTCTCATGCACGTGGCACGTGTGCGTTGATATAGGCCCTGTATGTGTGAGCATGTCTGCGTGCACAGATCTGCGTGCGTGTGGGCACACGTGTGCTGGCGCACACATCTTCTGTGCGTGCAAGTGTGTTGCTACGTGTGCACAGCCTGATGTGAGGTGTGCACACGTGTGTTGGCGGGCACAGTTTCTGCCTGTGCAAACGCACGTCTGGGCATGCACGGCTCTGTGTGCACGTGTGTGTGTGTGCATGCAGGCTCCGTGCGGGTGAGCAGGTACCTCTGTGTGTGTGTGTGTGTGTGTGTGTGTGCATGTGTGCTTGTGCACACGCTTGTGTGTCACTACTGAGCTCTGCTGGCTGGAGTGAGCCCGGGGCTGCGTGCACGCACGGTTCTCGTGGTGGAACGAGACACCTGGGGTCGGGGCGGGTGAGTGTCCCCTCTCCTGTCCCCAACCCCATCGTGTCGTGGCCATCCCCTGGCACTACCGGTGGTTCTCCTGTTGTCACCGACCCCACTGTGCCAGCCCGGCCACCGCGGCCCCGGTCCCGTCCCTCTCACCCTGCTGTGGCTGGAGCCCGGTCCCCGTGGCTCCCGTGAAGGGACGGCGAGAGCCCGGCAAAGGGGACAGGGAGGGCTGGGAGCCACCCGCCATGGCTCCGGACGGGTGCCGGGCTGCTCACCTTGGCAAAGGGACATCCCAGCGTGTGTGTGCCCTGGCACAGGCGTGTGGTGCACGCCCCGGTGGGCACACCGACACTACCGCACGCGGCGTCCGTGGTGGCTGCCGCCGCGCTCGCTGTCGCGGCACCGGGGGCCGAAGGACCCAGCTCTGATTGCACTTGTCCCCAAATAAAGCTCTATTTTTGTCGTACTCCACCCTCGGCTCCCGGGTGATGTGTGTGTCCCCCCCCCCCCGAAGCACACGCCGGTGTCGTGGCAGGACGGGAGGAACCACCCGCCAACGGGAGGGGAAACTGAGGCACAGAAATGCCTCGGGAAGCCCCAGTTTCCTGGGGAAGCTGAGGTTGCCGTGCCCACCATGGCCGGTGTCCCCATGCAGGGACAGCTGGGGTTTAGCAGCCCCGGGGCTGGCACTGGGACCCCGCACAGGACACGGGAGGGACGCGGTGACGGGGAGAGGAGTCACCGGCCACGTGTCCACGTGTGGGAGCCAGCACCGGTCACCCACAGAGTGGCTTCGCCCTGCCCCGGGGCAGCGTGACACCGGGGAGCATCCTGTCCCCTGGCGTCACCCGTCTGGCCCCTCTCCAGCCCGGTGACTCAGGTCACCCCACCAGCTCCCCCCGGGAACGCCCCGCTCGCTCCCGCCCTCCTTCCCAAACAGCGATTTTCTTCCACTCGGGACGGCCAGTTTTGAAGGCACTTCCCAAAATGTCCCGGGAACGGCTCCGTCCCCAGCACGCGGCCAAAGCAGGGCCACCGCTGTGTCCCTCTGTGGCCACGGCCGCTGTCACCTTTGCCGGGTGCCCCAGGGCCACGGCTGGGGCCACGCAGGGCTCAAAGGGCCCCGAGTTATCGGGGAATGGTCCCTGCTCTGGCCACGAGCGTGGCCGCAGGGCGCCTGTTTGCTCTCGGGGCTCATGTTTCAGAGGCTTTTCCGTAACGGGGAGGGATGAAAGTGGTTTTGGTTTTCCCGTTCCTTTCCAAACCGAGTCTCTCTGCGGCTCCGGGGACGGGGCTGGGGAAAAATCCCCTCCTGGGCGTTCCTGGGACCCCCCACCCGCGCTGTCCCCTGCCAGGGCACGGGAGGAGCAGGACCTGTGAACCAGCCTGCCTGTGGCATTGCCGGGACGAGGAGCCCTTCCCCGGGGAGCGCCCACCCCTCCCGGCCCCCTGACTCCTTTGCTGGCACCGGGATCTCCCCGGATCCCATCTGCATCCACCGCTTTGCCTGGTTTCGGCACTTCGTGGTGCCAGCCCCGCGGCCACCGTGGCCGGTGTCCCTGGGCAGGCTGGGGGGGGGTGTCCCATGGGCAGCCTTGGTGCCGGGGCTGGGGGTTTTGGCAGCGGTGGGTGGGCTGGCCTGGCGTGGTGGCCCTCTCTCCGGGTATTTCAGGCCGTGATCTCAGCACGGTGGCATCCCTCCACTCCGGCCATCCCTCCGAAGGATCGTGTTTCCCACAGGCAGGAGGGCAGCTGCTCCTCTGCCGGGTCCGGCACCGCTCCGGATAAGCCCGGTGAGGGTCTGGCATCCGTTGGTGGGTGGGGAGCAGACCAGGACACCTCTGCTCCATGGCAGAGACCTTTCTGGAGAGCAGACCCTGTGGCATGGGGCAGGACAAGCCCCAGCAGGAGCACTGGAGGACGGGGACAGCCCTCACATGGGGATGTGTATCCCCACGGCTCGGCCTCCTGGCAGGCGGTGCTCGTTACCCTTGTCCTTGTCTCCCTGGGCCTGGTCTTGGCATAGTGAGGGTACTGAGGTGAACTATCACCCTGGGCTAAGGGCCACGAATGACAGAATCCCAGACTGGCAGGGGTTGGCAGGGACCTCTGGAGAACACCCAGTCCAACTCCCTGCCAGAGCAGGTCCACCCACAGCAGGTCCCACAGGAACCAGGTGGGTTTGAATGTCTCCAGAGAAGGAGACTCCACCACCTCTCTGGGCAGTCTCTTCCAGGGCTCTGCCACCCTCACAGCAAAGAAGTTTTTCCTCACGTTGAGATGGAATTTCCTGTGTTCCAGTTTGTGCCCGTTGCCCCCGGGCACCACTGAGAAGGGTCTGGCCCCATCCTCTTGCCCCCCACCCTTTAGCTCTTGCTTAGCATCGATGAGATCCCCTCTCAGTCTGCTCTTCTCCAGCTGAACAGCTTCCTCAGCCTTTCCTCAGCAGAGAGATGCTCCAGTCCCTCATCATCTTTGTAGCCTTCCCTGGACTCTCTCTAGCCGTTCCCTGTCCTTCTTGAACTGTGGAGCCCAGAACTGGTCCCAGTGCTCCAGATGTGGCCTCCCCAGGGCAGAGCAGAGGAGGAGGATGACCTCCCTCCACCTGCTGGCCAACGCTCTTTTTAATGGCCCCCAGAAGACCATTTACCTTCTTGGCCACAGGGGCACATTGCTGGCTCATGGTCATCCTGTTGTCCACCAGGACTCCCAGGTCTTGCTCTGCAGAGCTGCTCTCCAGCAGGTCAGTCCCAACCTGTGCTGGGTTCCTATCAAGGTGCAGGACCTTGCACTGGCCCCTGAAGCCCCTGCAGCTCTTGTACCCTCAAACGTGGGGCCTTTCCTCACCCATGCGTTTCCTCTGTTTAAATAACACCCAAGTGTGGGCAGTCTGGGAGGGTCTCATAACCCCCATTGTGCTTTGAGGAACCCACAATTTATTGTCCTTTAGACAATTATTCTGTCACCCCATGACCCCTCCCCACCCAGGAAGGGGAATTGGGAAAAAAAAAGGAAACCCAAGGGTTGAGATATAAACAGATTTAATAGAATCAGACTAGATAATTAACATCAATAACAGTAAAGAGCCAATATTGATCCCGATACCAATACAAAACACCCCAGGACTGTCCCCAGCCCATTCCCCAGCAGAAGCCGTGCACTCCCAGCAGGGACAGCCCATGTGGGACCCTGCGAGCGCTGGGGCTTCGGGAGGAAGGGAAGGGCTCAGGGCTCCGGCACTGGGGCAAGGAGTTCTCAGGATGGCAGCCATCGAGGGAGAGACAGAGAGAGAGAGAGAGAACTCCTCAGCAAACTTTCTAATTTCTATGGAATGTGTCATTCATGGTATGAAATAACCCTGTTGGCAGCTTGGGTCAAGTGCCCGGGTCTCGCTCCTCCTCATCCCTGCACCTGGGGAGCTGGAAAACACCGAGACCTTGAATCTCACACCCCAGAGCTGGCTGTAAAGGAAATATTGTCACAAATTCAGATGCCGGAATCTTCTAGAAGTGCAGTTTTCCCAGGCATTAGAAGAGAAACTAGTCCTGTGTCACTCAAAGCAGGACGCGGGTGCTGCCGTTGGGTTTCTGTGCTCCTGAACACACGGAGGGGACAGGAGATGCAAGGAGGGGTGACACCTCTGAAGCCGGTGAGTGGCGGTGGCAAGGACAAGTGGCACCTCCACGTGCTTGGTGCCACCATGCTGGAGGTGCTGGCTGCTCCAGGTGAAGCGTGAAAGCCTGTTTCTTCTGGATTTGCTGTTAAATCACTGCGGGAACCTCCCTCTGCGGTGGTGATGGAGCGTGCTGGGGACTGCGCTGTGAGCTGCTGCCAGAGGAGCAGCAAGTCTCCCTGCGGGGGAGAGGAGATCCGGGGTGGCTTTACTGCCTGCCCGCCGGGTGCCCGGGAGCACAGGATGGAAATTTTCTGTGTTTCAGGCCAGGGGATTAGCTGCTGCCGGTGGGGATGTGGGAGGCTTTACTGCGTCGGCAGAGAGGGACACGGGATCCGCAGCTGGGAGGCGGCAAGGACAAACGCTCGCTAAGCCGGGGAGCCGAAGCCAGTAGATGCCATCCTTCCCTCATAGGCCAGGCCGTGGTCTTCAGCCTGCCACGTCGCACTCCTCAAATGGTGCCAGGGACCGTCCTGGCTCAGGAGCTGAAATTATGGCAAAGCCTTTTTTAGGGGAGACTTTAAGAAAAATGTGTTCTCCCTGGCAGGACAGCCCAGCCCGAGGATAGACATGAGGAGTGCAATGTCCAGCGGTGGAGGACAACATCTGAGGATGCTTGGAGCAGCCCAAGCCCGGTTGGATGACAGGAGATGGACAGGATGACCCTTCAGACTCCCTTCCAGCCCCATGTTCTCTGCTTCAGCACCCAAAAAAACCCTCCAGAACTTGCTCTTAACCATTTTGGGGCGGGCTGACTTTACTGGGGACATTATTGCTCTCTCTGTGGCCCAGGCTCACTGCTCTGCGCCAAGAAGGCGGTTGACTGCCTGAGTTTCTAAAGGATGAAACCACATGAGCTGAAAGATATTTTTAAAGTCATATACTTTGTTTTTGTAACATAACTTTACCTCATAAAGCAGGGGTCCAAGCTAGAAATGTTTAAGGTGGTTGTAATGGTGTGCTAATTGCTGTGGGCATAACCTGAGAGTGCTATATCAGAACTTGAATGCTCCACACTTAATACACACAAGGGAGGCAAAACTCCTTGTCACCCACCACAGCTATCACCTGAGCTGCTTTGAGACCTGCAGGGACCTGGTTTGCCAGGTTGCTCTTTGCAGGTGTGGAGGAGCACTCCCAACGTGCCGTTGGTGGCACAGGGAATCACAGGATCATTTAGGTTGGAAAAAACCCTTAACATCATTGAGTTCAACCATCAATCTAACACTGCCAAATCCACCACTAAACCATATCCCTCAGTGTCATGTCTACACGTCCTTTAAACACCCTCAGGGATTCAAACACTTCCCTGGGCAGCCTGTTCCAAGGCTTGACAACACTTTTGGTGAAGAATTTTTTCCTAATATCCATCCTAAACCTCCCCTGGTGCAACTTGAGGCCATTTCCTCTTGTCCTATTGCTTGCTCTTTGGGACAAGAGACTGAAGCCCACCTCACTACAACCCCTCACACCAATGGGGGCTGTGGGACCCCCTCACTCACACGCACCAGCACGGGGACCCCCACTCCCACCTGAAATAGGTCTGTTATTGCCATCAAGACAGAGCTGCTGGAGCTGAAAACTTCACGCTGTGATAAACCAGAATTGAGACATGATTTGCTGCTGAGCGATGCCAAAGTGTGCCCAGATCAGGCTTCTAGTCTATAACAACACGATGACCTCGCCGCAGTGATTCTGACTGACAGCAGGTTTCCTCTCATTGCTCCCACCCCGACTTCCCAGCCCACCAGGAGTAAATGGGGTTCTTTCCGAGCAGCTCACCCAAATAACCTCAGATCTCCTGAGGGAGGCCAAGGGACCTTCTGAAAAAGGGGTGGGGGAATCAGCTGGGGGAAGAGAAAGGGTCAGATCACGGAAAGCAGGACCTCCTTGGGTCCCGCCCAGCCGGGGATGCTGGAGCCCAGGCTGCTCCTGCCCTCTCCGGAATGCAGCAGATGACTGAACTTAGGGCTGCTCTCTCAAAACCCAAAGTCGTATCCCAGTTAGGAAAAACAAACGTTGGTAACGCTCCAAATACCCTGACTCACAGCTAGTTTCTGTCCTCTGTGAGAAGCACAGTTTGTGCTGGAATAAAACAACACCCTCTAAAACACGTGACAGTTTCCGAGTTACTGTCAGGACCCTGATACAAATGATGTGTGAAAACCAACTGTGGTGAGTTTATTTACAGCAAACCCCACTACTCGCTGGTTGTATGGCAAATCCCCTGCTCTCTCAGCAGCAGGGACTTCATGCTCCAGCCCCCTTAGATGAGAAGAGTCTATTTCCAACGCTCTGGCGTGGATCTGGAAGGACTGCTTTTGGCTTTCCCCGGGTTTCTTGCCAAGAGATCACAACAGCCCGTTTGTACTTGGAGCAGCATCATTGCTCTTACTTCATCTTCATAAACATTGAGACTCATCCCTGATGGAGAGATGATCATTTGGAGCCTGTTGACGCCACAGAGCTTGTGTTGGTGCTGGATGAGCTGCTGCCAGAAGCCGTTGTTGGGTTGTAGGACAGTCAGCAGGACTCGATCCAGGTGTGGGTGCCCACCAGGGACATGGAGTGGTGCTTCACGAGGTAGGACAAGCAGATGGTGGGGCCTGCTCACCCGGCAGCGCAGTGGAGCAGTGTCTGTCCCCTGTGGACCTTAGCTTTCATGGAGTCACAGCAGCTGGAGATGTGGATGGTGGGGGTATCCATCACTGGGACGCGCAGGTACTAGATCACCTCCAGGGAGAGGTTGATGATGGTGCTGATGTGGTGTGTGAACAGCAGGAGGTGGCTGTTGGTGGCCACTGTGACACTGAGGCAGAGGTTGGAGGTGATCCAGGGTGCCGGGGCAAGGCCGGGAGGGCTCCAGAGCCACTGCCATTGGGGTGTGCTGGTTGTAACTAGAAATATGTGTAGAAACACAGCCGGCCCTGTCCTCTGCTGGGCCCCATTGCCCAGCAGCCCCGGGGGGTTGGGGAGCGGTGGTGGGGCTGGGCTGGGCTGGGCCCCCCATGGCAACCGGCACCACACACACAACGGCGGGCGGCAGGGGCCATGGAGGAGCAAGGCGGCGCGCGGCCTCGCATCACCTTCTTCCCTCCGCCCCAGAGCCGGCAGCTCACCGGGCCCCGGTGCGAGCACAGGGGGTCCTCACTATGGCTGGGGGATCCTTACACCGTCCTGGGGCTGGGGGACCCTCACACCATCCTGGGGGTGGGGGACCCATACACCATCTTGGGTCAGCGGGGCCCACACACCACGCTTGGGCTGGGGGACGCTCACAATGGCTGGGGCTGAGGGAACCTCACGCTGTCCTAGGGCTGGGTGGCCCTCACAAAGGCTGGGGGACCTTCTCATCATCCTGGAGCTGGGGAACCCATACACCATCCTGGGGCTGAGGGACCTTCTCTCCATTCTGGGGCTGGTGGCCCTCCCAATGGCTGGGGATGAGGGGACAGGTCCATGGGGTATGGCTCTGCACCCCCTGCGTCCCGCTCTGTGTGACATGAAGCTTCTCTCACCCGGAGCAGCTCTGCAGACCTGGACCTCGACATGGACAGCCATTCGTCCAAGAGCCACCCGGCCAAGTCCTCCAGCCGCACCAGCCGCCATGAGCTGCTGCTCCTGGAGAAGAAGGTGATGGCTCCACTCCCCCTCACCCCTCCAGGCCTCCCTGGCGCTGCCCCCCAGGATGGGGTTCATGTCTCCTCCAACACAAGGGGAAGGTTTGTTCTGTCTTTGGCTGCAAGTGGACGTGTCTTGGGAAAGTGGAGAGAGATCCCCCTCCTCTGAAGAGGTCGGCAGCGAGAGACGCAGATGACACAAGGCTGGAGGAAGCTCTTGTGCAAGCACTCGTGTCTCAGTTCCTCAAACCATTGCTTAGGTCCTCAGCCCTTAGGCCTTCAGCCCGCTGGATCGGGGTGTGGGTGCCAAGGCTCTCTCCAGGGGAGCAGGAAGAGAATGGTTGGGGGGAGGCAGCTATCAGTTCTTGGGGGACCTTCGACGCGAATGGTTGCACCTCCATCCTGACCTCAGGTCAGAGCTGCCATATCCTATCTGCAAGTCCACTAGGTTTTGGGATGATAAACTACAGGCATCATCAGCCACAGACCTAACCTCGACTTAGATGTCGTTCCACCTCAACTTAGATGTCGTTCCTACGATACGCAGGGAGACCAAGGGTAAAATGATCAAAAGTGGGTGAAGTGCTGACGTGTGAGCTCCCAGCAGCGAGGACCAGGCAAAGACTTTGTCACATTTAGCATCCCGATCCCCCTTTAGTGCTTCTCACTTTGAGTCCAGCAGTAAGTGGTTCATTAGTTCATCTCCTGCAGGTGGGACAGTCTCTCCTGTGGGAATGTGCGGGATGCCGGGCTGAGTCTATAAGCTCAGAACTGGGATGTGGGGTGGCATTAGACATTCCTAGACCTTCACCCCCTGAGCAGTTCCCTTCAGCTCGCCCCCCCTGCTCCTGCCAGGCTTTTTGTCCTCAATACCCAGCCAGCACCACCTCTGGGTGCCTCCAGAACCCTCTCCCCGCACCCTACTGCACGTATCCCAAGGAATTTTGCCATCCTGCTTTGGGCAGACACCCCAAGCATTGTCGTTTCAGCAGTTTTTCAGTTTAAATCCAAGTTTTACAACATGGGGCTGCGAAGTCCACCCTCCCGACTGTTTCTGGTGGAGCTGCAGGGTCCTGCCGGGGCCTGGCTCTGGATGAGGGAACCCAATTAGGCGAGGAACTGGGCAGCCCTGCAGTAGCCATTAGTGACAACAGGGAAAAAAGCTTACCCGGCTTCACCTCTCAGGTGGGGTTTGCTCAAATGAGAAAGTCTAATATAGAAATTAATGTCTAATGGCTTCAATTCCCTGTGTCTTTTGCTAAAATCTGTGCTTGGAACGTGAACCAGTGACACTAACAGGTCCTGAGGGATGGTTTCTTCCTGACATCATGGGGATGGCAACCCTGTGAGGCAGAGCTGAGGCACCTTCTCCTGGGCTTGGTGTTCCCTAATCCCCGGACTCAGTGGACTGTTGGTAACCCCTGGGTAGTTGTGAGCCGAGGAGATCCGCCTGGCCCACAAACATTCACCACGTGTTCCATATCCTTGGGGCACCTTAGTGACAGCCAAGCACCACGCCGTGTTGTGACAGCTGGTTTGTGTCACAGCAGGTGTGCCCTGGGTTCATGTCACACTCACGGACAGGTTTCTGCTCATTACCAAGAGTGCCCAGGGGTGCAAACCCCTTGGGGCTGGAGAGACCTGCAAGCATGGAAACCCGTGCGACACCTGCGATGACACCTTGGTGGCACCAAGCTCGTCAGCTTGCCCAGTGAATTCTGGTGGAGAGCCAGCTCAAGCCAGGTGACCACATAGTCATCAGCTGGTTTTATAACGTGGGGGTTTTGTTACTGGTGTGATGGATTGGGTCTGAGATGCAAGAATGCAAGAGAGTGTGACTACTGCACTGGAAGAGGCTGCTCAGAGAGGTGGTGGAGTCTCCATCTCTGGAGACATTCAAAACCCCACCTGGACATGTTCCTGTGGGACCTGCTCTGGGTGGACCTGCTCTGGCTGGGGGTTGGACTAGATGATCTCCACAGGTCCCTTCCAACCCCATAGCATTCTGTGATTCTGTGATACTGTCCCCCAGACCCGCTTCTGGCAGCGGTATAAAATGAGTTATAGCCAAGGAGGCAGGATGATCTGAGTAATCTTTTTCAGACCAATGTTTAGAGTGGTACTTAAGAATTTTGGAGCTTTTTTGCTTGGAGGTCACCTTGACCTCTGAGGGTGAGGGATGTGGAAGGATGTCTCTCTTCCCAAATTCAAACATCACTTTGGAATTCCTTTTTTTCCATGGGTAGAACAGTGGCTACAAGGCCTTAACGTTTGCTTTCGTAAAGGTCAAACACTTCGAAGAGGCCAAAAAGAAGACCGAACGTTTCCACAAAGGCTTACAGCAGCAGTTTTTGAAAGAAGGGGAGAGAAAGGTGATGCGGAGGAAGAAGGCATCTGAGAGGTTTGAAAAATCCCTGGAAGTGCTCAGCCGCAGAAGCGGGAAGCCGGCCGTCCCTGCCGCCCGCGGCTGCTCTGCCAGGGAAGCAACACCCTTGGAAGACGCAAGGGCTGCTGCCCAAGGAAGGACGAGGAGACATGTCTAGAGAGCTCCTCCTGCAGGCTCTCCCTGGGCTCCGGCCCAGCTCTCACCATCCTACTCCAGTTTTCAGCGTCTCCTTTTAGGAAGCAAACGCTCCGTCCTGTTACAGCAATAAAGCAGCACCATCCCTGGCTCTCTGGCGTGTTGCTGCCCATCTCCCCTCCCGTCCATGGAGCTGCTGTGCTTAGAGGACCACAGGCTGGGGAGAGCTCAGGGCACAGTGTGGCAGCCGCAGGAGTAAATGCCTCTTCAAAGGACTGGTTTCCTTGGAGGCAATGGAAAAGTGATGTGAAAGGAAGGCACAGAGTTCTTTTCTTGGCTTGTGCCTTCAGAGGGGGATTCAAACAACACTTTTCACAGCTAGTTGGATTCCCAGAAATGTTATCAGAGGTTCAGGGGAGGGTAAATGAATCTGTTGTTGTGGAAAAAGAAGAAGGATTGGTGACTTAAAGAAGCTTATGAGAAAAAACCCAAGGATTGGTGTATTGAAGGAGAGTGCCTTGAGGCACTGAAGAAGTAGGTAAGTGCCAGCAGCAGGTGGAGATGGTGGTTGTAGGTGAATAGAACTGATCAACTGCCTGGAGAAGAGAAGGCTCCAGGGAGACCTTCAAGCCCTTCCAGTCCCTCAAGGGGCTCCAGGAAAGCTGGGGAGGGACTCTGGATCAGGGAGGGGAGCCATAGGATGAGAGGGAAGGGTTTGACACTGAAAGAGGGGAGATTGAGCTGAGATGTGGGGAAGAACTTGTTTGGTGTGAGGGTGGTGAGAGCCTGGCCCAGGTTGCCCAGAGAAGCTGTGGCTGCCCCATCCCTGGAGGGGTTGAAGGCCAGGTTGGAGGGGGCTTGGAGCAACCTGGTGTGGTGGGAGGTGTCCCTGCCCAGGGCAGGGGGTGGCACTGGGTGGGCTTTAAGTTCCCTTCCAACGCAAGCCAAACCATTCTATGATTCTGTAACTTTCCTCTTCCCTCTCCTCAAACCAGAGACATTGAGAGTAACAGTTGAGTAGGATGGGACACGGCTTATCATGGGAGTGCAGCGCTGGAGAGATTTACACCATCCACTCTGGTCCCCGCGGTGCTGTAGCATTAAGTATATTTTGACTGCCCTTGAAAAATGTTCACCTAACTTGGTTTTACAAAACTCGCAGTAAAGGAGATGCTACAATTCCATGAGGTGCCCTGGTTTCCAACCAGCAGTGCAGTCTTGGGGTTTTCATAACATAAACTTTTTTTTTTTGCTTGAAACGAAACTGATAATTTTTTATGTTTCCCAGTGGCTTTGAGGGAATAATTGGATGTTGGAAGATTGCTGTCACGTCCTCATTCATTTTTTTTTCTTCACTGGATTAAAAAATGCTTTGTACCTTCAAGCCGTTCCCTCAGTTGGGATCTGTAAAGATGATTTTCATGACTAATGCAGAAGGTGAACCTCAGACATCAGGAGAGCACCCTTGGCATGACACACTCCCATGCTCGAAAACCTGAAGGCATCAGGCCGTGACGATGAAACTCTGCCTCTCAGTTTGCTGTAAGACTTTTGTTTCTTTTAATGAAATAACAAACTTTCCCCTAATCTTTGGCTCTTGAAAACAGTGGAATCTTCTTTTTTTTTTTCCCCTCTTCCCTAGAGTTTTTCTAAGAATTCAGCCAGACTCAGGCACCTGGCAACGTTCCACACGATGATAACTAAAAATCTTAGATTGGAGGGGTGCCTGGCAAGCCTGGCTTTAGGGGCAGTGCCCTCCACCTGTGGGACATCTCGGCAATAAGAGGCCACTCCGATGAGTGGCCTCAGGAGGGGTCACAGCCAGCTGAAGGCACCCTCTCCAACAGTCCAGAGGGTGCTTCACAGACACCATCCAGGTGCTGAATGGCTCTACAGACACTGAATAGAAAAACAGTGTTCAGGACCTGAATTGGCTTCAAACCACAGATCTATGAAGTTTTTCCCCAGTATTTCAGGCATCTTCTTGTTGTATTTCCTTCCTACACCTGTGTATATGTCCTGCATACTGTCCTCTCCATGCGCAGATCCTTCCTTCACGGACTGCCTGTCTCTTACCACGCTGCTGCCCCCATCCTGGACCCAACCTTAGTGATGACCTCCAGCTGGAGAAAGAACTCACCATCAGAGTTACTGCCCAGCAGCCCTGCATCGGCAGCTTTTGCCTGCTGTGTTTGTCCTGGAGAAGGTGGATCTGTTGTTCCCTGTGATGGTTGTGGACAGGACAGAGAGTAAATACCCTTGGTCCTGCTGGAGCAGTGACAGACTGATGCCTGCCTTCATCTGCTGGCTTGAGCAGCACTGAAATGCAAGGAGAGATGCTTTGAGGTGAAAAGCAAGGAGATGCCAACAAGCAAATAATGGAGCACGTTTTTAGAGCAGAGCCTGGAGGCTGTTACCCAGAGGTGACCCAGGGTTTTCCTTGTGGGAAGATGCTGTGAGGAAAGGACTGGTTCAAAGCCAACCGAGAGCTTCTGGATTTGGCCCAGACATTCAGGTGTCACCACGCAACACTTCAGCTATTGTTTGAACACTGCCTGGAGCTCTTGGCTCTGTGAGCTGTGCTATGTTCCATCCAGCCTCCTGCTGGATCCAAGAGCCTCTGTTCCAGCTCTTGGCAGTTGGTGCTGCAGAAGACCTGTCCTCCATGACCTTTGGACTCTCCTGTACCTCTCCAGGCTCTGCAGCACCCCAGGGCAGTGACTCTCAGCATTTAGTCATGGCATGGTTTGGGTTGGAAGGGACCTGAAAACCCACCCAGTGCCACCCCCTGCCCCCTGGAGGGCAGGGACACCTCCCACCACACTAGGTTGCTCCAAGCCCCCTCCAACCTGGCCTTGAACCCCTCCAGGGGTGGGGCATCCCCGTTGCTACGGTAACATCCGCATCCATCCATCTCTGAACGGCACCCACCCTGTGGGGGGGGAAAGTGTTCCCAGGTGGTGCCTGGCACCCCGCGGGGACCGGGGATGTCCCCCCCTCTGGCCGTGGAGGTAGAGGAGCTGCGGGGCTCTGACAGTTCTCCTCTGTGCCGAGGTTACAGGGCCAGAGCTCAGCCCATCTGAGCACCTCCCCGTGCTGGGAGAAGCCAGTCACCAGTTTCTCCAGGCCACCAGCTTGGTGCTGTCCTTCACCCCAGCGTCCCCGTGGCAGGACCAGCCCTTGCATGCAGCAGCCATCCCCGGTATGAGGAGCACCAGGTGTGGGGCGATGCCTGGACACGTTTGCCCCCTCCTACCTCCTCAGCCTCGTGGCCTTGACACCAGTAGAGCTGTTGGAGCTGCACCATGAGCCATGGTGGGCTGTGGGCGGTAGCTGGCTCCTGGACCTGGCTCTGCAGGGGCTGGGTGCCCACGCTGGGTTGTGACCTGCTGCAGACTCAGCAGGCTGATAGAATCACGGAATCACAGAATCATTTAGGTTGGAAAAGATCATCGAGTCCAACCATAAACTGAGCACTGCCACTAACCATGTCCCTCAGCGCCACATCTACCCACCTTTTAAACCCCTCCAGGGATGGTGACTCCCCCTGGGCAGCCTGTTCCAAGGCTTGACAACCCTTTTGGTGAAGAAATTGTTCCTAATATCCATCCTAAACCTCCCCTGGCACAATTTGAGGTTGTTTCCTCTTGTCCCATCGCCTGTTCCTTAGGAGAAGAGACTGACACACCTGGTACATCCTCCATTCAGGGAGTTGTAGAGACCGAGAAGGTCTCCCCTCAGCCTCCTTTTCTCCAGGCTGAACACACCCAGCTCCCTCAGCTGCTCCTCAGAAGATGCTGATCAAAATCACACACTGATCTCAGTGCCGCTGACACCCCCAGGGAGATGTTCCTCCCAGGAACATCTGGTGTTATCGCTGCTCACAGCCGACTGCAGAGGGTGCTGCTGGCCGAGCCACTGTCCTTCTTCATCCACGCTTCTGCCACCAGCCCCCAGCGGGTGCTCTCAGGCTCCCTGCTCTGCACAGCTCAGCTCAGCGCCTCCAGCCCTCCCTCCCCTCTCTCATCCCTTTTAAAAGTCAGTTTGCTCAGAGCTTACAGCCACCCCACTATAGTCGTCTCCTCAGCAAACTCCTTACCTTAGGGACTCACTGATTTCTCTGCTCAGGCAGAGCGGAGGTGAAGGCAATGGTGGTGCGATGAGGAAAGACCACCCAGCTCCACCTGGGGATCCCCAAGGGGCACCTCTTGCCTCCCAGTGGTTGACCAATGGCTTCAAGAAGGAGAGGATCATTCACCTTGGCACAGACTGCTGAGGTCCATGTTTTCAGCCAAACCTGGAAGGAAAGTGGAGCTGTGTCAGCACAACACTCGTCATCCCAAACAGGCAATGTGTGGAGCAGAGGGGGGTGTTACTAGCTCCCCAGGGGTGCAGCTGAAGCCAGAACCGTAGGGCAGGTGCCATCCAGGGTCAGATATGTTACCAAAGCAGCCCAGGGCACCAGCACCGAACCATAGAATGGTTAGAGTTGGAAGGGACCTTAAAGACCTTTGAGTTACAACACCCTGCCATGGGCAGGGACACCTCCCACCACACCACGTTGCTCCAAGCCCCATCCAGCCTGGCCTTGAACCCCTCCAGGGATAGGGCAGCCACAGCTTCTCTGGGCAACCTGGGCCAGGCTCTCACCACCCTCACACCAAAGAATTTCTTTCTAGTCTCCAACCTAAATCTCCCCTCTTTCAATTTAAAACCATTACCCCCTGTCCTGTCACTACACTTCCTGACAAAGAGTCCCTCCCCAGCTCTCCTGTAGCCCCTTCAGATATTGGAAGGCTGCTCTAAGGTCTCCCTGGAGCCTTCTCTTCTCCAGGCTGAACAACCCCAGCTCTCTCAGCCTGTCTTCACAGGAGAGGTGCTCCATCCCTCTGATCATCTTTGTGATGGAGGACCACTGGACCTATTCCAACAGGTCCATGTCCTTCCTGTGTTGAGAACTCCAGAGCTGGACACAGCACTCCAGGTGGGGTCTCACCAGAGCGGAGCAGAGGGGCAGAATCACCTCCCGTGACCTGCTGGCCACACTTCTCTTGATGCAGCCCAGGATGGGGTTGGCTTTCTGGGCTGCCAGTGCGCTCTGTTGGCTCATGTTGAGCTTCTCATCCACCAACACCCCCAAGTCCTTCTCCTCAGGGCTGCTCTCCAGCCATTCTCCGCCCAACTTGTATTTGTGCCTGGGATTGCCATGTCCCAGGTGCAGGACCTTGCACTTGGCCTGGTTGAACTTCATGAGGTTTGTGTGAGCCCACCTCTCCAGCCTGTCCAGGTCCCTCTGGATGGCATCCCTTCCCTTTGGTGTGTCGACTGCGCCACACAGCTTGGTGTCATCAGCAAACTTGCTGAGGGTGCACTTGATCCCACTGTCCATGTCGCCAACAAAGATGTTAAACAGCACTGGGCCCAGTACCAACCCCTGAGGAACACCACTTGTCACTGGCCACCACTTGGACATTGAGCCATTGACCACAGCCCCTTCAGTGCGGCCATCATAGAATTGTCTAGGTTGGAAGGGACCTTTCAGATCATCTAGTCCAACCATAACTGACGTGTAACCCATGTTTCTCCTCCCTGCAGCTCTGACCCTGGGGTGTAGAAGGAAGCAGACAGGATCTAGGCAGAGTCCTGGGCTCTTTCCTCACCCCAGAGGCTCCAAGAAGAGGAGGAGCTGACATGTCCCAGGCTCAGCACACGATACAGAGTCCTCAAAGACATGAGAACAGGTCCCTTGTCCATAGCCCCTCACAGACAAGACCTAGCACAGCATCGTGACGGGTGGGTGGGATCGGTTCAGCCCCATCGCAGGGCAGCGCTGCCCGCCTTCGGCTTCGCAGGCAGGTCAATGCTTGATGTTAACGGTGTGTGTTCACTCAGCGCTGAATCACAGGAGCTTGCACTGACCTGGAACAGGTTTGTAAATCGCCGAGACAAATGTGCAGTCAGAAAGAAACGGCAGCTCCTGCGTGCCTCTCCTGAGACCAGCACAGCAGCTTCGCTGGGTTGTTTTTTTTGTGTGTGTGTGTGTGTGCTGCACCGTTATCATCCTCCCCAGCTGCGAGAGGCTGGTATGAAACAGCCCGAGGAGCAGAATGTCAGCGGCCGCCTGCTCTCTGCGTGGGTTCCCAGCAGCAGTTCCCTGCTACTCCTTTGAGATGACTCCTGCACCAGAGCTGTCCTCCTGCCTGAAGCCATGGAGGAGGCAAAAGGGTCAAAGTTTCTTGTTCTGCAGGTAGCAGCAGATGGTCTGTCCCCCAGCACTGGGGATGCACCCCCTCATCCTGAGCTCTGTGCCAGCATGGTGGCAGCCTGCAAAGTCCTTGTGTGCCTCCAGATGCTGCGGAGCCCAGCACTGAGGGCACCGCTGGAGTTTGTAGCTCCTGGTGTGCAGAGGAGCAGGAGAAGGTGCTTTCCATGGCATCCACTTTCTGCCCACCCTGTGGCTGTGCTTTGGCTGCAGCTGGAGCATGGACGGTGGCAGGAGGGACTGTCCCAACCAGGCTGGGGTGCTGTGCTGAGCAGTGGTGCCCTCAGCCGCAACAACGTGGGGTTCAGTGTCTGGAGAGGGGTTCCCATGGGGGTGAAAGACCCTGGGGCCAGGAAGGTCTCTGATGTTCAGGTGTTCACTCACAAAGCCCCCGTGTCTCAACGTGGCTGGGGACAGTGTGCCGGGGCTGTACCCCCATGAAGCATTTCTTTGTGTCCCCTCCCTGCTTGGAACTTCCCCATGTTATGGTCTGAGAAACCCACAACAATTTACTGTCATTTAGACAAACATTTTATCACTCAATAACCCCTTCCTGGGGAAAAAATAAAGAAACCCGAGGGTTGAAATATAAACAGATTTAATAGAATCAGACTAGGTAATTAACATCAATAACAGTAAAGAGCCAATATTGATCCCAATACCAATATAAACCACCCCAGGACTGCCCCCAGCCTATTCCCCAGCAGAAGCCATGCACTCCCAGCAGGGACAGCCCATGTGGGACCCTGCGAGCGCTGGGGCTTCGGGAGGAAGGGAAGGGCTCAGGGCTCCGGCACTGGGGCAAGGAGTTCTCAGGATGGCAGCCATCGAGGGAGAGACAGAGAGAGAGAGAGACAACTCCTCAGCAAACTTTTAATTGATATTGAATGTGTCATTCATGGTATGAAATAACCCTGTTGGCAGCTTGGGTCAAGAGCCCGGGTCTTGATCCTCCTTATCCCTACATGAGGAGCTGGAAAACACCGAAGTGCAGTTTTCCCAGGCATTAGAAGAAAAATTAGCCCTGTGTCACTCAAACCAGGACACCCGCCCGCTCCCCTGCCCACATAGTTTGGATTCCTGGGCACCTCCGGCCAACCTGAGCACCACCATCCAAAGCTGGTGGCTTTGGACATAGCGAATTGTTTCAGGATGAATCTGCGGTTCTTCCACATCCTGGATGAGGAATCCTGGATTGACGCAGGTTCGGTGATGTTTCATCCAGCTTCCAAATTGACTTGGTTTCCCTGCTGGCAGAAGAGTTGCCGCTGCCCCGGGGCGGTGCGTGGAGCTGCAGGACCAGTCTGGCTGCTCTGGGGAAGTGTCATCACCCTGTCCTCGCCTGAGGGTCTGGGATGTCACTAACCTCCCACATCCAGGAGGGAGCTGCAGTGCTCCATGGGTCTTCCCTACTCAAGAGGAGGTTTGGATGTGATCCACCACTCCATCATCCTTTCTCCCTGTATGTCCCAAGGACCTTTCTGTCAGGACCTGTTGATCCCATCTCCACAGCTTGAGTCTGCAGTTCTTGGAGAGCGGTGGCCCATTTCAAATGAAGCACTCAAAACACTCCTCAGCTTCTGGAAAGAAAAGGACATTTTCAGGACAGGCTGAATTGCCAAAATGTGTGCAGGGCAAGTGGCAGCCTTTCCCAGGAGCCAGGGTTCACCCCTGATGTCCCTGTCAGGACAAGCAGCAGCTCTCCATTCCCCAAGGGCTGCCCCTCCATGCTGTGATGGAAACACCCTGCTGAGAGCACGTCGCCTTTGGAATCTTACAGCCCTGCTCTGCTTAAATGCCATGGTTCCCAATCCCCCTGAAGCCAGGAATTCATGGATGTGCTGGATTTGTATCCAGCATGATCACAAGATCCCTTCTACCAACTCAGAGTTGGTGGTGTTTCTGGACAGCTCTGTGGTTTCTCCAGAGGCTGAGGGACAGCTTGTCCCAGCCCTGCAGACACAGCAAGCAGGCTCCATCCCACAGCAGGCTGGGTATCTGCCAGCTTCTCGTTTGTGCCGGTGGCTACAGTGATTTTGACCCAAACTCAGACTTATCCTGACCAAATCCTGGTGTTACCTTTGAATTGGTCCTTTGGATGGGTCGCTTGAGGGTGGGAGATGGCCTGTGTGTGAGGTACTGCTTCCCCAGCCAGATAAGCATAGAGTCACAGAGTGGATTTGGGTTGGAAGGGGCCTTAAAGCCCACCCAGTGCCACCCCCTGCCCTGGGCAGGGACACCTCCCACCACACCAGCTTGCTCCAAGCCCCCTCCAACCTGGCCTTCAACCCCTCCAGGGATGGGGCAGCCACAGCTTCTCTGGTCAACCTGGGTCACGCTCTCACCACCCTCACACCAAACAAGTTCTTCCCCACATCTCAGCTCCATCTCCCCTCTTTCAGGGTCAAACCCTTCCCCCTCTTCCTAGGGCTCCCCTCCCTGATCCAGAGTCCCTCCCCAGCTTTCCTGGAGCCCCTTGAGGGACTCGAAGGGGCTTGAAGGTCTCCCCGGAGCCTTCTCTTCTCCAGGCTGAACCCCACCAACTCTCTCAGCCTGTCCTCACGGCAGAGGGGCTCCAGCCCTCTCAGCATCTCCGTGGCACTCTCTGACACCGCAGAGCTGACACAGCCTGCTCCCGCCTTGCTCTCTGCAGCTCTACCCTCCTCCTGCATCTCCTCTGCAGTCCCACTCTGTACAGGGAGGCAGCAGATCTGGACAAGCTTCCCCCCTCCATGAGTGCCCTCACTGGTGCCGGGTCTTAAAAGTCTGTCCCTGGTAGTCCCACTGCCTTTCTCATCACCAGACCATAGTTTGCTTTGGCTAGGGATATAATTAATAACTGGTGACGTGCTGGACCAGTGGGCACAGTCCCCAGCACTGGAGATTTATTCACGGGCTTGGACATGTGCACAGAAGTAAAGGCTGCCTGGGGAAGNTAAGGACTGCAGAGCTGCAATGCATGCCTTCCACCTCAGAAGGAGCTGGGAGCTTTCTCCCCACCACCCTTCAAAGCCTATTATTCTACTCCCCTGCCGTGGGTGTTCAACAGCCTCTCTGGGACAGAGACCAGTTCTGCTGCTTGACCCCATGCCCTGACGCTGTGCCCGGACCCAGGGAGAACTCTGCTGTAATCTGAAACTCCCAAACTACATTGTTTCTCTAATAATGTCACCACATTTTCCTTTTAGAGATAAAATCTGAGAAAGAAGATGATGTGACAGAAGCAGCAGAATTCACTGAGTCTCGCCCTGAATAGATGTTGTGTCTTTTCTAGACCTCAGTGCACTCAACTCCCAAGTGTTTAACTGAAGCCATGGCAACAGGGGATCCAGCCGTGCTCCAAGAATCATCTCAGAATGTGAAGCAAAGAGACAAGCCCCTGGTAAAGAGCATGGAAACTCCAGAGAAGGCAACGATCACATCAAATGCCATGAAGATGTTAGATCCACGTTGGTTAAAACCTAACAGCATCGAGACGGAGAGAATCATAACTGTCTTGGATGAGACAATTGCCAGGCTGGAGCTGAGCAGTTTGATCCCACATATTATTGACTCTCTGGACAGGTTGGCTGATGTGCTGGGACCTGAGATCACCAATAACCTGATCGAGCACCAAAAGCTTTCCAATGAAATGGAGCACCTGCTTTCCAGCTCTGAAGAAGAGGACACTGTGAGAGCTGAGGAACAGCGGAGCTGTCTCTGTTTGCTAGAGCAACGTCTGAAATGTTCTGTTAGAAATGTCCTGAGACTCTTACTGGCCAACCCTTCTCTTTGCCGGGCTCTGAAATACGAAGCCTCGGTGAGACAGTCACCGGCTGAAGTGTTTATCAAAGCCTTTAAGGAGTTCAGGAATTTCATGCTTGAGAGACTCCTGACTAGTCCCACAGAAGAGGAAGAAAAGATTCGGTTCTTGAAGGACATCTCCCTCCAGATTCACAAAAACACTGAAGCAATCATGGCTTTACAGGCAGAACTGGCAGCAGCAATCCGGACTCGAGAGGAGGAGGTATGATGTTGTGGGAACGTGTTTTCCAACAAAGCGTTACCGAAGCAAAACTTTGGTAAGCTAAAAACCAATCTCTTTCTTGCAGTTCCTAAAGAGGAAGTTCCAGAAATGATTTCTAAACCAGATCCTAAATTTAAAGATACTATTTTTGATGTAAAATATAATGAAAAATGCTTATTCCATGCCTGATTTTTTATAACTTGAATTTGGCATGGTTTGAACCTGTTCTCACCAGCCAACCGAAATGACACAAGTCACTGAGTTTACAAAGGAGCTGAAGGACAGGCACAAATTGCTGCAGTAACGTTTTGGCAGGGCTACAATGTCAGCTGCCTGCATGAGACTTCATTCACTGCTGACGAAAAGATGAAAAGTCATTCCAGCGACTGTTTGCTCTGATTAAAATCCATTTTTTTAATACCTGCTCTGTCTTCTCTCTTGCTTAAAATCAACATTTCTGTTACTGCCAACTCCAATGCTAGCTGCCTTACAGCCTTTGTGATTAATATGTGGTTATATGAGTTCCTCACTTTTTCAGTGAAGGCAACTGAGGTACGGATAAATCAGTGGGCATTTCCCAGGCTCGTTCTGTGAGTCCATGGCTGTGCCAGCATCTGAACCTCTGAGCTCCTGACAAGCAGCCCTTTGTTTTATACATATGCTTTTCTTTCTCCTTCCTGCAAGAGAGGTCGGAGGGGAAGGTTTTGTCATGTGCTCGCTGCACTGAATGGCACTAATGGAGACAAGGGCCTGCTTTCCCCACTCCCTCCACTCCTTGGAGATCTGTGAATCGAGACACTTGAGATTTTTATGTGTGATTTTGGCAGCTTGTCCAGGGCATCATGAATAAATGTTTCCCTGCTCCCAGCAGAGGGTTTCTCTCGCAGGCAGTGTCCCCCAGACAGTCACTCTGAGCCTGTTCCAAAGCTCCAGGGAGCTGTGGGGCTCGCTCTGGTGGCTCTGATTTTGGCTGTTCCTCAGATGGCAGTGCCAACGGTGCTCGCTATGGGTTGTTCCTTCTCTACCTTTATCCACTGGTTCACGGAGGAGCAGTGGGGGAAGGTTTCCAAAGCACCCTGTGTAAATCTCTTTTCTGTGCCAGCAGTGGCAGGTCCCTCTTGCTACCACATCAGCAGGGCTTCTTCTTAGATCTCTCCCACCTTTTCCAGGACTCCTTACTTCTCCTGCCCACCGTGTGCCTCACTGGCATCTCTCCATGCTATTTCTGGCTCTAGATTCACAAGAAGGACAATGTGATTGAAGACCTCAAAAGCAGCATGCAAGATCTGACCACAGATTGCAAAGCCACCATCCAGAATATCAAGGAGGAAGGAGAAAAACAGCGGGAAGAGCAGCTGGAAGCCTCCCAGGAGCGGTGTGCCAGGCTACAGCAGGATGTTCAGCAGCTGGAAGCACAACTCAACGCACTTGTGCTGGAGCATCGAGCCTCAGAGCTGGCTCTCCAAAAGGTAAACAGGAGAAAAGCTCTAGAACAGGAGATTTAAAACCTTTCATAGCGCTGTCAGGTCTGGCTGCTGCAAGTCATGACTTGGTTCTGCTAGTTACTGGCAGGAGGCACATGCTGTTTGTCAGCCTATACCTGCTCTGTCCTCATGCTCTGCTGATTCCAGTGGAAAGCAGCCCTGCAGCGACAGCAGGGAAGCAGCTGGCTCGCAGGTCCTCCTCCTGCCTGCTGAGTTAGCTCTGAAAACACCTCTGCGCAGCGCTGGGACACTGCACGCTGGAGAGGCTGTGGTCAGAGAGCAGAGCAGCAAGGCTGCAGCAAGATAAACAAGGCATATGTTAAGAAACAAGGGATTTGGTGTAGGGCAAGCAGAGCAAACGTGATACTGGCTTTCTATAAAGCCATCTTGTAGAGCTGATTGTAGGTTTGAGTGTGGCTAATCTTGGGATCTGAGCAGCTCTACTCTGGCTCTTTGCTGAACACATGAGCCAAGGAGCAGGACTGAGCGGAATGAGGGGGAAATGTGATTTATAGCAGCGCTGAGCGGATACAGGAGGAGGAAACGGCGGCAGCAGGCCCCGGCGTCTGCATCAACTCACTGCTCTGGGCAGAGCACGCTGGTGGTGCGGGACACAGAGAATCTAGAACTGAAAAAAGAGCATTTTCCCTCCTCGTTTTGCTCCTACTTGCTATTTGATCCCAACAAGCGTTGGTCTCCCGTGGGCAGGAGAGCACATGCTGCTAATGGGGCATGTTTCCCTCCTGCACTGGACGACGTGGGCAGTGGGGCTGGGCGCTGACAAAGCATCGAATGCAAGCCAGAGCCGCAGTACAAAATCCCAAATCTACCCATTTACACCTCCTGTAATGGAGTGGCTCTACCAGGCAGTTTCTCCTGAGGCTGCAGGCTCCTGCAGCATTTGTTGTTGAGTCACTCAGGTCGTTCCAGTGCCCGGGCAGACAGATTTACAGGCCACAGAGGTCTCCTTTCCCTCTCCTGAGCACGTGTCATGGCCATGGGGGGCCCAAGATTGCACTTGTGGTCTAAATAGCTGAGGTCTGAGCTCATGGTGGCCTGGGAGCCATTGGGACATCCCGTGGGTGGACAAGCCTGTAGCAGAGGCTATGGTGGTGGCGGCTCTGGAGAAGCTGCTGTTGGTGCTGTGGCTGCCCCATCCCTGGAAGTGTTCAAAACCAGGCTTGATGGGGCTTTGAGCAACCTGTTGTGGTGGGAGGTGTCCCTGCCCAGGGCAGGGGGTTGGAACTCAATGATCTTTATGGCCCCTTCCTACTCTACCGTTTCTACAATTCTATGACATTGGCTGCCCTAGGCCTTGGCTGGCTGGGAAAGGTGCCTGTAGTGGAGGCTGCTGGTGGTGGCGGCTCTGGAGAAGCTGCTGCTGGTCCTATGGCTGCCAAAGCCCGGTCCCATGGAGCTGTGGGTGAGCCCTGAGCAGGGCCAACCTTGCTGGGAAGAGCCCTCCCGGCAGGGCTCCAGAAAACCCCTGTAGGCTGGAGATTTCTGGGTGTTTCTTTCTTTTCCTCCTCGTCTTTCTTTCCAACCGTTCTGAACACCTCTCTGGTGTTTGTTTGGTCTGTTCTCATCTTCTTTGGATGGTCTTGGACAAACATTCTCAGCCTCTGCTGTGCTGTAAGTTTGTTCCAGTCCCAGATGCTTTCATGGCCCCGTGCAGCATTCCAGTGTGTGTTGTGCTGTAAACTAAGGGCTCCTGCCATTTTGCTGTATTTTTAACAAATTAAAAATATAATCTCTTCTGCTGAGCGTTGTGCCAGCTTTTATTTCTCCTCTGTCCTTGGGGCAGGGGCCGAGGGGAGGGAAGGGGAGTCTGGCATCGTGTTGAGGCCCCAGAGGAGCCTTGAGCAAAGGGTCAGGTTGAGGCTCGAGAACCATCTTGGGCGCTGCTCAACTGCCCCTTAATTAATCCTTAGAGCCGCATCCTCAGGTGTGGGTATTGCCCCCGGCACTGCTGTCAGGGAGGGATGTACCTTGAATTGGGGCATCAATAATGACGTGCTAAATACTAATGAAAAAACCTTTTATAATTTATTAAGAAGTTAAGAATATCTAGTCCTGGGATCTTTCACTCTTTGCCTTCATGTTCCCTGCGAGAGGAAGTCCCAGGTCTTCACTCTAACTTTATCTTCTGGAGAACTTCCTTTTGAAGCCTTTGCAACAGAGAAAGAAAGAAAGAAAGAAAGAAGAAACCACAAATCAGCCCAAACCCCTGCCGTGAAAGCATCAGGCCCAGAGGAGGGGAGCAGAGAGCAATTCCAAGATGCAGCCCTGGCAAAGCAGACCCAAGGCAGGCATAAGCGTTGGAAGAGCCTTTAGCCTGTCCTTGGGGAGAGGAGAGAGGCCACCAACATCCCCCCTCCTGCGGAGCTGGGATTTCTCTTGGGGCAGAAGCAGCAGATTGGTGTGTTGGTGAAGGAGGAGGTGAGGGAGAGCCAGGGTTGTTCCACGGTTCGCACTTACTCTTCACTGTTGGTTTCTTGACCACAGGAAACCAGGAGAATCTGGCCCGCAAAGCCTTAGCAGGCCAGAGTGGGGTGGCCCTGGGCCCATCGTTGGGCAGCTCCTCCCTCTCCGCAGGAGTGTGGCTTCCGGTGGGTGCGTGGCTTTGATGAGATGTGTAGGGGACTGGTTCTATGCTGAAAAGGAGATGGGAGAGACGCTTCAGGAAAGGATTCGCTGTGGATTGATGCAATTCTTCAGGTACAAGCCCCCTTTGATAAGAGCAACAGGGCTGAGAGCACCTGGAACCAGCAGGGACCAGGATCTCCAGGCTTCCCAGCAAGACAGAGGCTATTCCAGTTCCAGGTTTCCCTGGGAAAGGACCTCGAGGGGATTCAGTGTCTGTTCCTGCCAGGACGCAGAGCTTCAGGGGGATGCTGGCAGGAGTGCCCAGGAGAAGAGGCCCTGAACAGCAAGCGCTCCTTGAGAAACACTCACTTGGTGTTCTCTGGCAGTACAGCTCCTCCAGTCCCCGGATTCTCCTGTCTCTGCTGTTCATCCTGAGGGGCACTTGGTGAGGGGTCCAGAGGCACAGTTTGGTTCACTTCACCTGTAGGAGGCCAAAGGGAAACATGGCTTAGGTGCAACTTATGATAAAGGAGGCTCCTCAGTGCTTGTCTGAGTGGAGAACAGAGAGCTAAGCAGCTCCTCAATCGGACTGGATTTAAACCAGCCACTCTGGAAGACTTTCCCAACACCAAGACGTCCCCCCGGCAGCATTCCCAGACCCCTCTGCCGTCGTTCAGCCCTTCCTTACAGTTGTTGGCGGGAGCTGAGCCAATGTTCTGGGCTGCTGTGAGCTGCAGTTGCCCTTGTGCCTCCTGACGGTAAAGGTACATTTCCCGCCACGACTCAAATTCCTCTGGCTCCTCACTCCTGAAGTCTCGGAGCCAGCGGTTGCGCCAGAGTTGGTCTGTACCCTCAAGGAGGACCTGAAACAAACCCACCCATGAGTTGGGATCCCCCCGGACACCTCCGCTCCCTTCTCCCTCGGCACCGGCTGGCACCAGTGGCACTGGAACACCACTGAGGGTAAGGCAGCTTCGGGGGCAACGTGCAGCAAGAGAGGGGCCGATGGCAACTCCAGGAACTCAGGAGCAGCAAAAGCCACCTCTTGTTGTAAGGAGCGCTGCTCCTGACTATTCATCTCTTGCAGCTGAGGACAGAACGTCACTCCCGCGTGTCACCAGCCCTTCCCCAGGCCCAGACACTCACATGGTGAGGTCCCTCAGTGCCACGGAGGCGCTCTGGGGGGCATCTCCCCGACGCTGGCTCCTGCACAGGGGCACCATCCGCTTCACAGGTGGCTAGAGAGAAGCAAGATGCAGAGTATTTATCCTGCCCCTTTCTCACCGAGGGAAAAGCCTCAACTCCTTGAATGCAGTGGAAAGCAGTGCAGCGCTGCAGGCACCACACAAGAGGAGGGGAAGGAGAAAGGAACCGTCGTTGCCACAGCTCCAGTGGGTCATCAGGCACCAGTCTCTCCAAGTGCCCAGTCTGAGGAACGGCACAGGAGACACAAATCAGAGTCCCCCTGGAGGGCCAAGGCTTCTCTAAGAGACCCACAACCTGGTTGAGGAAGGGCAAGGCCAAAGCCCAAGCCAAGGATCTTCCTCATTTCTGCCAGAGCATGTGGGAGAGAAGCCACCGCTTGGCTGCAGCCCGGGCCTTGGGCATCAACAGGGGGGACCCCAGACCCCAAGAGAAAGACTTGAACCCAGCCCCCATCCACTCCCTCCCACACAGAGTGGCCGCAGCCCATTTCAGACCAATGTGCCTGCCCAACATACCTCTCCCGGTCTTCTGGGAGCAGGTACCGGACTCTTGAGCAGGAAGAGGACCACAGCTGGCCTGGATGGGCGGCAGGGGGATGTCTGGGAGCTTGATGTCCATGTCTAAGAGTATCTGGAAGGAGACGATGGACATGCAAGTCACATACCCATAACATGGATAGGAGGCACCTCTTCTTCAGCATCGTAAAGGCTGCTAAGATTCTAAACACACTTTTAGAAGAGCAAAGCGTTTCAAAGTTGAGGAAGAAGATTCAGCCATCAAGGTTTTATCCAGCCAGCACCTCCAAGGGGAAAACTAAGAAGGCCCAGAGGGCAGAGGAGCGAGAGCAGCTGATCCCGCACTCTTGGTTCACTTGCAGCCCCTTCAAAACCTTACCCTCTTTGGTTGAACAGCCTCTGGTGGCTCTTGCTCTGCCCTTTTCTTATTTGTTCTCTTGAGGCTGGGGCTTTGGGCACTGACGATGGGGCCGTCTAGACTGGTGTTACACAGCAAACAGATGCTGGGGCCTTGCTCTTCCTCCCCGGCTGAGACATAGGGCTTGACCACCTTTTTCTTTTTCGGGGGCTCGTCATAGGTGAGATATTCCTCGAATGACATGGTTGGTGGTTCAAATTCCTCCTCCTCTTCCTCATTCTCAAAAAGGGAGGAAAAGCCCATCGTTTCTGTGTCCACCTGAGAGAATTTGCGCTTCCTCTCTGAAGATATTATGCCCTCAGAAATCCTCTTTTCTTTATGGCTCTGGGACGAGTCACTCCCAGCTTTCCCTTCCTGCCGCTCGGTGGAATAGGGGTCCAGGCTCAGCTGGGCCTTTTCCACGGGGCCTCTTTCAGAGTCCGGTTTGTTCTTTCTGAAGGGATAAAAAGCCCAAAAGTGTTAGATTAAAACATTGGCAGCAAGCAGATTGCATCTCTTGCATTATTAAAGGCCCTTTGCTGGCCTTTAAAGGCCTTCAAAGCTGTTAATTGCTTTATCAAACTGCACATTCTTGACAATCGGTCCCTACTTTGGCCCCAAACTGTGGCCACCAGCAGCCCAACCCTCTGTGGGCAGCAGAGGCAGGAATTTGTGCCAAACCAAGGCAGAAACCCCATCCAGAGTTGGCACACTTGTCTCATAGGCCTTCCCAGAGCCTTCCCTTTTGCTCCCTTTGTCACAGAAGTTTCTCATCCCCACGGCAAAAACAGAACAAAGTTTCTCCATCAAGGTCTGGTCTCCTTCAGGAGAGAGCCCAGGCATCAATTCATCTTAGCAAGACAGCGGCACCCTCACCTCTGCTCAACTTCCCCCAGGGTGAATAAAGTTACCCCCCTGCTTGTCCCTGCCAGGTAGAAATAAACGCCCTTGATCTAATGGCAAAGGTACCCGAGAGAATAAATGATGGTTTTGGCAGCCATTGTAGCATTCCCTATGGTTGTGTAAATCAAAGATGATTTAACTTTGCCTTAGACAAACTTTAATCATTTGTAGCAATAACCCGAGTGAGTATTTACCGTAAGTGCGGATAAGTTTGATGGCAGAAGACGTCACTAGTAATAGTCGGGATTTTCTGGTGTTATAATCTAATCTAACAACCTAATAAACTAACAACCTAATAACCTATTAAACTAATAATCTATACTAAAAATCTAATAACTAAACTAAAAATCTAATAAACTGATAATCTCAACTAATATTACTTCTAATAACTACTAATCGTCACTATTGGGAACGGTTTCCACTCTCAGTTCTCAGTCAGGGGTGAAGCTTCGTGGAGAGCTGAGGGACGCGACAGGTTCCTCCGAAGCTTCACACCGACCCGCTCCTTGGCGCTGCCTTTTGTCTCTGGAACTACATCACAATGGCACCCGTGAGACGGGGCTGGAGCAGGCGGCCGAGGGCACAGGCCCCATTCCTGGGGAGGCAGCTTTGCCGGGGCCAAGAGTTCTCCTGGGACTTGAGAGAGACGAGGGAAGTGGGAGAGATTTCACAGCTCTTCCCACAAGAGCGTCCACTGTGATGGGTACCTCAGGCATCCTCTTCAGAGCTTCTGTCCACCAGAAACCACTGCCCCATTGCCATTAAATTTAGGAATTTGTTGCCGTGACCAAAGGCTTTGGTTTTCTTGTTTGTTTTGGAGGAGCAAAACACTGATCCCAAGATAACGGTGTGTTTTATTCACTGGAGCTGTGCGTCCAGGCTGCTGCCCTGCTGCCTTGCCCCTTCCTCTCAGCACAAAGGGCCGAGGGGGCAGGAGGAGCAGGTTCCCTCGTGCCTGTGGCCAGGGACAAGCTGTGAGTGGGGCCAGGAGCAGGGGATGCGACATTCTGCACCCCAAAAAGCTCTGGGCTGCAGGCACAGGAACCCCCCCCGGCTCTGAGGAGATGGGTGTCAGAGCAGAGCTCTCACCTGAGGGGGATGGAGAGGAGCAGAGGTGGCTCAGGGTGGCATTTTGCAGTGTGACACAAAAGACCCCTTGAAATCCCCAAAGTAAACCTGTGAGTCTGCCTTGTAAATACTGGATTCTGTCTTTTCTAGTCCTGCTTGTGGCATCATCTTGACGTGCACATCAGTCGTCAGAGACATGAGCTGATGGGACCCTACGGGGATGCAGCCCCTTGGGGGCTCTTCTTCTTCCTTGGGGGAGAAGAGCGGTGGGGAAGTGCAATCCCCTCCCGGCCAAGGGAGCCCTCCTGTTCTTCATGGAAATGAAGACATAGCTTTCATTTTGTCTGAAAAGTATTAAAATCCAGTATTAGGCTAAAGTTCTCTGTCTCGGGTGCCTGTTTCACAGCTGTTGGTTTACCGGTGATTGAGGTGCATGATGGAAATTGCGTGTTTCAATTGTGTGTGTGGGTTTGTTGGTGTGAAGTCAAAAGAAATGTCACTTAACCCACATCTCCGTTTCTCCCATGTGAGTGCGTGTGAGTGTAGAGAGGTGATAAAAAGGCCATCTACAGTGTAAATGTGGTCTGACAGAGGTAGAAGGCAGAGAATGACCCCTTGTAGGAGGAAGGAGTTGCATCACGTGCAAGAAAACAGCATTTTTAGGTTCCTCAGTAGCAAGTATTAAGATTTGAGCAGAGAGAAACCAGCTGGGGTGAGTACCAGCATTGTCCCTGTGTCCCTCCATCTCTCCTGGGTATATCCCTCCATCACTCCATCCATCCATCCATCCATCCATCCATCCATCCATCCATCCATTCCTCTTTCCTGGAGAGCACCATCACTGTCCCCAAGTTTCTACATCCCTCCCAGCGATGTCTCCTCCCAGGGATTTCCATCCATCCATCCTCCCTCCCTCCCTCTCTCTCTCTCCCTCCCTCTTTCTCTCCTTCCTTCCCTCCCTCCATTCCTCTATCCCATTCTGGAGAGCACCAGCACCGTCCCCATGTCCCTCTGTCCCTCCCAGGGTTGGAGCTGGTGGCCGATACCGTTATCGTTCTTTTTCTATCTCCAGCTGCCAACTTGAAAGCGAGTGTGTGTGGTGAGAAGCTGGTGAAACTTGGTGAATAAGCCCATGAAATAGCAGCGCTATAAAATCCAGGTGTGGGCTGCCTGGTACCGCTGCTGGAATAACTTTCTTCTGGGGACAAGTCAGAAAGGTTTGGGGCCTGGGGAGGAGTCCAGCTCCAGGGAAAATGGCTGTTTTCAGCTGTTTGTTGTAGGTAGCTCTAGTCACAAGGGTTTAAGGACCCCCTTTCTTGGAGAGGTGGACCAGTTATGAAGAGACACTGATTTGGGAGGGAAAAATGCAGGCTAAAAACACGTGTTTCTGTAGGTTTTCATGTGCAGCCAGGCCTCCTGGGGTGCTTAAACACGATGGGAAAGAGGTCTTGCAGTTGCGCGGGTTTGCTGAGCTAGTGACACAAATTGACTGACTTGGTTCCTCAGGAATTTCTGAAAAAATAACATAATATTGTAGAGGATGGACCCTGGAGAAGGGGGGGGGTTATCTGTGGTGAAGCCAGGAGGAGCGATGGGGGCGACTGCAGCAACATGGGCAGGGTGTGCTGCCGACAGCACAGGGAAACTGCCATGTGCTGAATTCCTCTGACCTCAGCATCCTGCGATACTGTCTCCAGCGTGTTTCGTTAGAGGAAATAGAATATTTACGCTTGTTGTTTAGGTTTTATTGTTGTTGTTGTAACTGCTGCTTCTGTGTGTCCCCCCTGTCTACCTAGATGCTCTCTTCAAAACATACTTCCTTTGTTTACGGATGGCAGTATCTGTTTGGGCGGCTCCTGCCCATCTGAGCGCTTCCCTTCCCTTCCCTCCTCTGAGAAATGGTGGGAAAAAAGCTGGAATTGGCTGAGGAGGAGGTCAGAGCAGTGTCTTGCCTGTCCCAGTGCAGGGCTCGCCTCCCTGCCCCTCTCCGCAGCGTGCTTTGGGGTGCTTGTCCCCTCATTAGAAATGGTAACGAGCACCCAAGGGACCAGCAGTGTCTGAGCTTGTTCATCTCAACGAATGACTTTTTTCCCCTCTGCTTGCACGCTAGAGCAAGGTTTTTTTTCTATATTATTTTGCTTCTGAATATGAGATGGTTTGAGTAGTTGTTGAGATGGTTTGAGTAGCTGGCATCTCCCACCCCCTTGGTTTTGGGGCAGAAAATGAAGAAAATATTCTTTTCAGTTACATTCGGTTACAGTCCTCAACACAGGAAGGACATGAACCTGTTGGAACGGGTCCAGCGTAGGGCCACGAAGATGGTCGGAGGGCCAGAGCTTCTCTCCGATGAACACAGACGGAGAGAGCCGGCTTTATTCAGCCTGGACAAGAAAATCCTTTACTGTGAGGGTGGTGGTGGAACAGGTTGCCCAGAGAAGTTGTAGCTGCCCCATCCCTGGAAGTGTTCAAGACCAGGCTGGATGGGGCTTTGAGGAACCTGTTGTGGTGGGAGGTGTCCCTGCCCAGGGCAGGGGGTTGGAACTCAATGATCTTTTTGGCCCCTTCCAACTCTAACGTTTCTATCTTTTGATGATTCCACAGAGCACAGACACAGCAGCTTGGGGTAAACTGCCCGTACCCATTTATACTGCAGTATAGCCACTGTTAAACTGTTTTACAGATAGAAATATATCTTCCTTTAAAAGGCAACATCTTTTCAGTACTTTCTATCCCGTTTTCATGTTTAGCAGCTCTTTATTGCTTCAGTTTCAGGGTGGTTGCCCCAGTTTGTGGATGATCTGCCACATTCCATGAGGCGTGTTCATTTCCTCCTGCAGAACGTGCCTTTGGGATGCATTTCTATCCTCAGCCCTCACCCGGCTCCATGACGTAATCCTGGTAAGGCCCTTTTGGCCTCAGAGAATGTCCCATGGGATTCCCCAAAGCAGGGCAAGCAAAATAGGTGTCAGCTGAAGGAAGCTTGCCACAAGGAGGAGGTGTTCTACTCAAATGCCAGAGCTCGAGCTACTCTGTTTTCTCTCTCAGGCTATTTTTTACAAGGTTTCAGGTGCCTGCAAGAGCCCGTCTTGTTTTGTGTTTCAGAGGAAGTGCAGGATGGAGACGGAAATTGTGAACTGGATCCAGAAATACGATGCACACATGGAAGAAAAACAGGTACTCTGATCTCCCATGAGGTGATATGTTCACATAGATTCCTGTCCAAATGGACTCGTGGCTCTTACACAGGAGGCTGTGGAAGTGAGGGGCAGTTCTCCATCCAGAAATACAGGATTTAGAAGGAAAGGTATCTTTGTCCTGCCCGTGTGTTTAGGAGTTCCTCTGCTGCTTCAGCTTCAGAAAAAGTTACATCCATTGATAAATCCCACAGTATTTGGGAGCAGATGGGTTGCCACATCCACTTGACGCTAGGGAACAGGGCTTTCACTTTTGCTCCAGCCCTCAGTCCTGTTGGCCCTGCCTGGTGTCCAAATCATGCTCCCACTTCCACTCCCCGCCTCTCGCCTCGAGAGATGTCTCAGAAACTGAGCAGCCTGCGTTCCGCTGCCTTGGCACCCAGCTGAACCCCAACAGGCTGAGAACCACCACATCACCCCCAGCCTTGTTTCTGAGAAAGCCCCAGTTGCTTTCCTGTTCCTGCCCTATTTATGGAGATGGATAAAAGCTGCTGAATTATTAACAGAGCAAAATGTAGGGAGCGGCCTAGAAGCTGGCTGCTAATTGTAAGAACTGCTCCCCCCCAGTCGGGTGTTTGGCAGCATGATGATTGGGGTTTGCTGGCAGCTGGGTGGCTGCAGCACCGTGTCACGGCAGGTCAGGGGCAGAACTTGCTGAGGCAGACACAGCTCCCCGCTGCCGGTTCCCCAAATCTTCCATCTCCGTGGGGATTCCTCAAAGGCAGCAGGAAAGGCACAAACGCGCTGCTGAGATGGGGAATGCAGTGACACCATTAAAGCTGCTTGTCCTGGGCCTCTTCCAGGCTGACATGGCCTGGTTCTCCTTGTGCTCCCAGCCATGCACGGAGAATTAGCTGGGCTTCAGTGCCGTTCATCAAAATGCCTCCTGAGCAAAGCTGCTGGCGCATGCTCTGCCTTCCCCAGACTGTGGTGATTTGTCCTTTTCCTCAGAGCGTCTGCAGGAGGGGCCCTGGCCTGTGTGTGTGTTACCTGGACGGAGCTCCCAGCCCAGGGCAGATGCTCTTCACAACACAGGGAGAATTATGAGAGTATTTTTCAGAGGAGCATAAAGATGAGACCGGGTATTTAATGAAATTCCCTGGTTACTGGGCATACGCCTCCTTCTTGAGTCCCTTTGGAAAGGCTCAGCTCAGCTCCCAGTTGTGGTTCTGCCTGGATTTGGGATGGGTTTAAGAACCCTAAAATTGCTGTAACTCAGACTTGCTGTACCTGGTCTCTGCTGTCTTGCCAGGCTGAGTATGAGGACGTTCACGCTGCTTACACCGAGGAGAAGAACCAGCTGTCCCTGCTGATGGAGAAACGTGCTGTGCTTCTCCAGGAGTACTCCCAGATTGAGGAGGAGCGCAGGAAACAGGAGGAGAAGAAGGAGCAGGAATTGAAGGAATTAAACACCTTGAGCCTTGCTGCCACCCGCATCCAGGCCTTCTGGAAAGGCTACTTGGTCCGGTCCGTCTACAGTTCAAAATTAAAGAAAAAGAAGAAGGGCAAAGGCAAGGGGAAGGGGAAGGGCAAGGGCAAGAAGACCAAGAAATAAAGCACAAAATCTGTTCTCTCTGCTCCTGTCAGAGCTGCTGACTCCACTGGGACTGAGCACTTCCAGATAAAAGCATGAGATTTGAGAGAGCATTTGCATCAAGGCCCAAGCTCTCCAGGGCTGGGGCTGCCTCTCGTAGCTGGAGTGTATCAGGGCACTGGTGTGAAGGCACATCTCACCATTTTAGGTTTGGCTTTGCCAGCTCTGTGGGGAGGAGGGTGTCTGTCTCCTGACGAAGGGGCTGGGCCAGGAGTGCAAGTTCCTGGGTTGTCTCCTTGGTGTTGGTCTCCTTGCTTGTGTGTGAGGACTCCATGCTGTTCTTACCAAAGTTGACAATAAATTCATTCCTGGGAGCAGGATGAGGCCCTTCATCTGACAGGGTTTCTCCTTGTGGGGATTTGAGAGATGACGTCCTTTTCTACAGGAGGAAGCTGCAGCACCAGCACTGATTGGGAAGAAGGGAGACAAGTCCTGACTGGGCAAGTTGCGTTTTATGGCTGGGGCCATCGGAAGGGTGGGCTGTGGCTCAGCCCAGCTCCTGCCATGCTCCCAGTTCCACATCCCACTCCCTGAGCCAAGAGCAAACTGGGCCCAGTTTAATGCAGACCCCTGCTCTGACACACGCTCTCCTCTGGATTCTCCTGTGCCCCAGGAGCACACTGGAACCTGTCCCTTTCACAGGGCTGTGAGTAAAGTGTCAACCCCCCCTGCCCCGGTCTCCCACTTTCACTAGCCGTGTGACAACTTCATACCACAGAGCGCTTCACCCTCCTGCTCGCTAGGGCTGAAATTGGGCTTGGATACTGTCACACACAGAGTGCCGTGTCTTATTTGTTTAATTTTCTAGGGAAACAAGGCTGTTACGTGTTACCATAAAGGCCCGGGCACCTCCTCTTGCATAATTCTTTGCATTTAAGAAGGCTGGGAGCAAACAGCATTCTGGACCTAGGCTCCCAGTGACATTTCTTCAACCCCTGACTTCGGTGGCCCTTTCTGGCGGCTGCCCTTCCCAGGAGAGGGCACTGACAATGGCTGCAAAGCCCAAACAGCCACTGGGCTCCAGTCCTCATCTCATAAGGGGTATAAAATGGCTGAGATGCTTTTTACCACACTATGCAAAACAAGGCAGAGAGGGGGCTGTTTTGCTAAGGACAGAAAGTCCCCGGAGGGGTAGAAGGGCTGAGCTCGCAGGGAGGTGAAGATCCCACAGAGCACACCAAATACCCAACACAAGGACCTGACAGATTTGTTCTTGACCCTTTATGCTCAATGCCCATCACAGGATTTTTGCCCTCCTATGACCAATCCACACAGGGCCTGATCCCAAGCAGATGCCGGAAACTAGGGAATCCCAATGATGGGATAGGCAGGATCAGATGAGGCCCCCCCATCTCCTTAGACAGGGCTGGAAGAAGCTTCTTTCCTTGTTTGCTGCCAGGATCTGTGGAGACCTTCAGGTGTTGGCACCCCTGTAGGCAGCTCAACGTGTATTTGCAGCAGGAGGGATGCTCTTCAGTTTACAGACACACACTGCCCTTCAAGTCTTGGCAGAAGGTCTGGACAGGCTTTTAGATTAGAGGATGTCGGGGGGGCTAGACACTGATTTTGACCCTTCCCCATCTCAGAGTTTGTCTGTGACCTCCAGATGTTGCCTCCAGATGTCAAAGCCTATCTGGAGAGGCGTTCAGCTGGATGACAGGTTGAGAACACCTTCTGACGGGAGACTCCAAAGCACTCCCAGACTGTTTCCAGACACGGGACTTGCCCATAGAGCTGCCCCACTGCCTGCTAGTGCCAGAGGTGCTGGTGCTCATGGCTGAGGGACTCTTAGAGGCGTCTCTTTAGAATGGGAGGAAATGTTCAACCAGCTTTATGGGGGCAGAAGGAAGCATCCAGAGCAGTGGATGGAGTTTGACTTCTTTCTTCACCCCAGGAGCTGCTTCACCCAGATCCTCAGGCTTGGAGCCAAGAGGGCTCATGGAGGTATCTCCAAAGCAGGTATCAGAGGCTGGGGGAGCCCCTTCACGCACACCTCAGCCCTGTGAGACACCGACAAGGCTGGCAGGAGCTCCCAGCTGGGGCTGCCATGGGCGAGCAGTAATGGGATCGGGGGGGATCAGAGCAGATTAGAGAGATCAGAGGAAGGCGATCCCCTGGGGCCGGGAGGGGAAGGATCTCAGTGGACGCGGGGATGCCTTGCAGGGCAGCTTCTGCCATGGATCCCCATGGCTGGGTTCGCTGTGGAGAGGGTTTGGCCTCAGACATGACCATAAAACCCAGGACATAAAACCCTGCTGCTGGTGGGGCAGCAGGGGATGGGGATGGGGTTTTTCCTGCCAGTTGGGCTGTGATAGGACCTTCCCCCTGGCCTGGCATTGCCGCCCCTCACGCTGGCTTCCTGCCCCACACGTGCTCACGTAGTGACCTCAAAGCTTTTCCATGTTAGCCAGCTGGTTTGCATTCTTCCCCAGGTCATCCTCTGCTTCAAACACCTTTGGGGGTGTTTTTAGAGAGGGGCGTTGGAGCAATGGCACAACTATGGCAGGCTGTGGGGCTCCTCAGGCCACAGCACTGTGGCTGAGGCCCATAAAACCCCCCCACGCTCTCCAGAGCTCTCTCCGACCTTCCACTGAGGCACAGATCGCTGACCGCCCCCCCGCTGCCCGGCTGTAAAGGAGGGGNCTTCTGCTGCTGTTTGCCAGAGGCCGGGAATCCGTGGGATGTGCGTGCCTTGGAAGCGGGAGCGCTGCGGGGGCCGAGGACGGTGTGCTGGGGGGGCCGGGGGCTGTTCCGGGGGGAGGAAGGAGGTTGTGGCACTTAGAGGGGGCTCCAGAGTCTTTCCTGGCTTTATGGGCTCTCTAACACCATGGATTTCATCCAGAGCAGAGAAAGGGACTGCGAGGTTTGACTCAAAGCGGTGGCGTCTCAACGGGTTGTCTTGTGTCCCGTGTAGCAGTTGAGTGATAAAAATATAAACATGCGGATGTCGTAGGATTTTGGTGTTTCTGTCCTTTAGGAAGGATGGGTGTTTATTCTCGTCGCTTGGAAGACAAGTGCTCTGTCACCTTGGGTGGTGTGGAGTGTGTCTTGGCTGTGTTTCAGGACAGGGAAAGGATCCCAGCTATTATAGATGGTTAGAGCTTTAGAAAAGAATATATCTTTAAAGTGCCAGCCCCTGGGAGTGCGGGCTTCTCCGTAAAGGCTATGCAAAAGCCATTTTCCCTCCTGACAAGAAGTTCATCTTCTGGTTCCCTCTCTGCTCCAGCTGATGGCACGTAGCCTCAGGCAGATCCCCAAGCGTCAGCTTGCTGTCAGGTGCTGATATAAGCTTTAAAGAGTGCTCCAACATATAAAATTATATAGAGAGTTAATAGAAACTTTAAAGAGAGATCTGGAACGTGGGTCCTGGCGTCCAACCGTGGCAGGCAACAGGTCAGACGTTTGGTGCTGTGTTTATCTACTTGGAGTTGTTTAAGTCTCCCTCCCCAAAAACTCAAAGCCAAACAAGAATTCTCTGTGAGGAACCCCCCCATGAGAATGTAGTTACCTCTCAGTAATTCAGCTGATTTACTTTTAATCCCTTCTGGTATGCTGATTCTCTTCAACTCTAGTCCGGATCTGGACCAGCAGAGCTGTGTGGCTCGAGAAGGTTGTTAAAATTTAAGGCTCCCCTTGTAACCATGTCAGAATGTTGGTTTTTTGGTTTTTTTTTCTTCTGTGTTGCTGCCAAGTCTGTCATGAGCAAACAAGTGGTTTTCTTCAACAATTCTTCTAGATGGGAACAACTGGGTTTATTTTAAATCAATTTGATCTGTTTTGGGCTGAAACAAAACCAAAAACACCCAAGGAAATTATTCTGAGCGGCGTGAGGAGGAGCTGAGTCGGCGTTACTGTGTGGAGCTTTCAGCCGGTGCAGAAGCTGCTTGGGAAAAAGGATGCTGAAGGTTTTTTGTGCCGCCTTTTCATCGTTGGGCTCGATGAGAACCGAGTTAATTTGCTTGTGAGTCAGGAGTATGAAAATATAGTACAGACCCACGTGGTAAAGTTTTTCTTAAATGTAAAAACGCCTCCACAAGTCTCTTCAAAGCCAACGCTCTTGAATAGTGACCGTGCCGGCCCCTCAACTGGCAGCTCCCGTTGGTGATGGCAGAGAGCTCCAGTGGGACGGACTGGGGTAAACTGGTGGTTTGATTTTAATGTGACATCTGGCTGATGGACAGGACGGGGGAGCTCCAGGAGTCAGGCTGTGCCTTTTCCTTGACCCCTTCCATGCGAGCAGGCTGGAGCACGTGGATTCCAAGGCTGCTGCTCGCTTGGCTTTTATGCAGAGAATTTAAGAAATAACTTCTACACAGGTCTCTGAGCCATGTGTCTCACCTTCTGCTGGGTCTCTGTGCTCATCCCAGCTCTGGAGGTTCCTGCCCGATTTTTTCTTCTTCTTCCTTGGCTGCCAAAGGCTCTGTAAGTTAAACGATGCCCTTGTGGGTGAATTGCAGCCCTTTCTTTGTCTCCGTGGCTTTTGACGCCTCCAACTTGAGTTTGGAAGGTGGTTGACCTTCAGGAGAAGCTTGATAGACACTTGATTTTGCTTGTGCACTAAAAGTCATCCTAATTGGAGAAACTGCCTCGTGATGCTCCAGTGGCCTCTGTGTGTGTATTGGTTTAGTTCCAGATTGAAGCTTTTAGTTTCATTTCAATTTCCTGCTGCTCACTGTTTCACTTATTTAAAAAAAAATCCTGTCTCGTTGCTGGGTGATTCCAGGGAGGATTTTTGTTTATGGAGTAGAGCTGTTAAAAATCGTGGCGGTCCCCGGGGAACTCTATTGCAGTGACGTGTGGGTGGGCGCAGTTTCTCAGGCAGCCAGGTACAGCGTCTGTTTTTTGCCTGGTTGGTTTCTTTGCTGAATTAAAGCTTCTAATTAGAGTATTCTTTCCGGATGGAGTATTTAAAGCCTTCTGTATCTTTGCTGCATCTATGAAGACATCAAGTCCTGTTGCCAGCGAAGCCTCCCTGCAGGACGTGTGCTTCTGGTTCATATCTCCTCTGGAAAACGGTAACAGCTGGAGTTCTTGAAGATCTCCTCTGTGGTACCCTCCTCTGCAGTGAGGCATGTGGGGTTAGGAACTTCCAGGAGTCGCTCAGCAAGAGGTAGTTGGAACATTTTAATTGCCCTTGATTGTCCTTTTTAGGTTGGTTTTTGACTAAGTTTTCTGCCTGGCTTGAAAATGTGCAGCAGAGAGGTGATGTTGGTGTTGGAAGGCAGCTGAAGCGTGGCACAACTTGCCTGCTTGACTCACTAATGATCAAAACTCCCTGGCAGGCTGCCACTTAGGGATTTATCATTATCTATAATTAGCACGTCTGTACAGGAGAATGTAATCACCTTGAACAGATAAGTGTTTTCAAGGAGCTTAGAGAGGATCTTTAGGTAAGTATTAATTCATCAAAGATTGGCGATGGCTCTTGTGATCGATGCTCCAGGTGAGTGTTGTCTTCTCTGAGCAGCTTGCTCATATTTGGAAGAGCTTGAGTTTCATGTTGTCTCCTCTGGGGGTCTGGTTCGTAGCCCGTTATTTGCAGCTTTGGTATCTAAAGAGCCTTCAGCAGTTCTTTTGTGGAAAGCAGTGCCAAACGGAGGAGGAAAAACCATTTCATGCTGCGTGTGATTTGGTCACTGCTGTGCAGGGAAAGGCTTCTCACTAGAAAGCAGCCTCAGCTCCCCTTGAGGGTCTGCTCCTGGAACAGTGATGGGTGCCCAGGGTGGTTTAGATGCCTTGTTCTCCTCCCGAGGTGGATGGTTCCCTGGAAGAGCTGCATTTCCTGGGGCAGGTTCTTCATGGGCGTTGTTCATCCAGCAATTACCTCTTGGTTGGTGTTGTAGGGTCTTGGAAGGTTTTTTACCTGCTCTTTGTGCTGAGACTCCAGCTGAAATCTGAGGCGATGAGTGCAGGCAGGAGCTTGAAAACCACCATTGATACTGGAGTTGTTGATGGCTTCCAGGAGAGACCTCTGGGAGCCTCTGGTGTGACCCCTGCTCAATGTGGGACCACCCGGTGAGGTTGCTCAGGACCTTGAGCGGCTGAGGTTTGAGTGTCTCTGAGGTGGGAGATTACGCAGCCTCTCTGGGCCCTTTGTCCAGTGTTGGGGGGGGAAAAAATGTTTCTTTATATTTAGTTTATACACGAGGAGAGAGATATAGTCTCTGACTTTCACAGCAGGTTGTCCCTCCGCAGCCATGGAGGCAGGTGACTGTCCTGGACTGTCACCCTGGGGGTGCTGGAGCGTGCGGGTTCCAAGGGCAGTGCTGTAGCTGCAGGGGGACTTGAGCTACTTGTTTTCAAACAGCGTTTTAATAACCCCAGTTCCCAGTCACCTTGTTTTCCCTCTACTCTCTGTATCCATATGGTGCGTTGCTGCTGATCACCGCTCGTCGTTTGCCCGTTTTTGAGGAAACTCATCTTTCTGTGCTGTGTAACCGGGGACGCCGTGCTCGTGCGGCTGCCTTGGGGCTCGGTGAGCCTGAGCAGGGCTGGAGAGGTGCCGGGCTGCCCTGGTGAGTGGTGGTGAGCCCTGGTGAGTGGTGGTGAGCCCTGGTGAGTGATGGTGAGCCATGCTCTTGGGTGGGCTGCTCCCGGCAGGTGCTGGCTGCTCTGCTCCCCGTTCAGTGCTGCACTGGGGGGACCGGGCTCGTTTTGCTCCAAACAGCAACCACTGCTGATGCCACAGGATAGCTCGAGACACGGATCGTGGTCCTGACGGGGCTCCCATCACGGCCTGGTTATCAGCGATGTATCGAGATATTTATATCTGTTCCTTCGGTTGTAGTGCATATAGGGATAGGATGAGGGGTGATGGCTTCAAACTGAAAGAGGGGAGATTGAGGTGAGATGTGGGGAAGAACTTGTTTGGTGTGAGGGTGGTGAGAGCCTGGCCCAGGTTGCCCCGAGAAGCTGTGGCTGCCCCATCCCTGGAGGGGTTCAAGGCCAGGTTGGAGGGGGCTTGGAGCAATGTGGTGTGGTGAGAGGTGTCCCTGCACAGGGCAGGGGGTTGAAACTTGATGATCTTTAAGGTCCCTTCCAACCCAAACCATTCTGTTGTTGTATGATTCTCACTGGTTGCAAACCACCGCCAAGAGCTGTGAACTATCTTCATACTTTTATTTCTACCCATATAATGTTAAATTGAGAATACTGGCCCAAATGCTTTATTGTATGAAACTGTGGCAGAGGGAACTCTGTTGTCACGTGTAGAACTACATTTTGAGAGGGCAGTGTGTTCTGGCTCTGTGGGGTCTGCCTGCAGCCCCTGTTGCTGTCTGGAAGTCACGGTGAACTTCAGGTAGCGTCGCCCACACCACAGTTCTAGTCCCTGGAGCTGTGTGTAGGTGTGGAGTGTGTTTATGGGCTGGGGTGCTGGGGTGTTTTGGAAGAGTTAGATGCCTGTCACCCGTTTCTGACCTCAGTCGTTCCAGTGTTTGTTGCTGGAGAGCTCAGGGATGTTGTTAGGCCTTTGCTGTGGCTTCCTCGGTTGTCCCCGGTGAGGGCAGGGGACGGGCACCGCTCCTGCCCGCCGTTTCCCCCGCACGGCGCTGGCGGCTGCTGCTCTGCTCTGCCTTCTGAGCCGAGGGCTGGCGTGGGCTGGCTGCTGCCTGGTGACAACGGTGGCTTCCCTCACCCCCGCGCGGCTGCTGGCAGCCTTCGGGCTGCTCTTCCCTGGGTGCCTGCTGCGGGGGAGCCGTACGGCTGTCTCTCCCGGTCCAGGCACGCCGAGGTGACGGGCATCACCTGGAGCTCCTGTGCCTGGCTTTTCCCAGGGTAATACCTGTTCAGTTCTGACTTCTTTTGCTCCAGTTCCAGGTTTAAATTTGTGCTTGCATGGTCTGTCATCCTCCGTCCCCCCAGTGAGTCGCTGCCGAAGGAGCTGATCTTTCCTTGTCAGAAGAAACGTGAGAAACAGGCTGTGTTTTCCCTTTTAGCTTTTCCTTTTAACCTGCCTGATTTCCTCCCAAAGAGGGGTTTTCAGTCGGTGCGATGTGTGGGGTTTCGAGCTGTGGAACTGGCTCCGTTATCCGTAGGGGGATTCTTATGTTGCAGCACGTCAGGCTGTTGAATTTATTTTCTGTATTGTTTGGTGTAAATGGCATCGTAGCTGGGTAACCGACACGGGTAATTTTAGATAAGTAAAGTACGTGGTGATATCAGAGCCCCCGTGCCTCGCAGGTCTCCCAGCTGTGCTGCCAACAGCTCAGGTTGTCACCCCGAAATGTGAGTTGTCCCAGCTCCCGAGGGTTGTCCCCTAAATAGGACAGGGCTTCAAAACCTGAGCTGGTGGAGGCGTTATGTTTCCCTTCAGGTCTCCATTGTGCCATTCCGTTATTTTACTCGTTCCTATGGCGCTTTGGAAGGGACCTTTCTACGTTTTATATCAGCCTGTGTTTGGTTTCAGTCGAAAAGCTTGTTTAATAATTAATTTGTTAATATTTCTGTGTCTTGACAGCTGCAGGCCAGGCAGAGGGAGTTGAGGCTGGAGGGTAATGAAGCTGGACATGATGTTGCTGTTGGGTCAGCTCTTGCTGACTCACACGCGGGATGCCGGGGTTACGGACCCGTCAGCCTCCGAATTAGAGATGCAAATTGACAGCGTGATGCCAGGGGCCGGGGCATGACTCCATTGGCAGTGGCAGCCCTGGGATAACAGCCGAACAAGCCTCCTCCTTGGTCCCCTTCCAGGCGCTTACACAACTCCCTTCATCTTTGCAAGCATGGGCTCCTGGGGGATACCGGGGGTACTGGGGAGTACTGGAGGGTACTGGGGCTTCTGGGGGTACCGGGTTGGAACGTGGCTTGATGCTCCCGGTAATCCTGGCCTCCCGCTGTCACCGGGCGATGTTACTCATATGACATTGCAGGTTATACCACGCGGTTCCCAGTAGGGGAAGCGGTGAGAATTTTGCTGCGTCAGCAGTTTCGGATAGATGTTTTGTGTGTGTTAGAAACGAGCTGTCACAGAATCACATGGGGTTGGAAGGGACCTCTGGAGATCATCTAGTCCAACCCCCCCCTGCCAAAGCAGGTCCACCCAGAGCAGGTTGCGCAGGAATGTGTCCAGGCAGGGTTTGGAATGTCTCCAGAAACGGAGCATCATGTGTCTCTAGCCCTTTGCATCCTTCCTTTCACACTAATTTGGGCCAAACTGTATTTCTATCAACTTTCTTGGTTTTTTTTTTTTTTTTTTTTTTTTTTTTTCCCCCTTAACCTTTTCTCTAACTCTTCAAGGGTATTTCTGCGTTGAAAATCGTGACCGGATAGCTGTGTGTCCTTACAGTGACTCGGGGGGGGGAGGTCCTTCATTCCCTAAAAATAGTCTTAATTCTCCAAATCTCTCTGCAGGAAGAGTGCTGTCTGGGCACACGCAGCAGTTCAAAGCAGCTTCTGCAATGGGTGTGAAGATAAATAGGGTGCGGTGGGAGCCTGTGCCTTTCTCTTTGCCTCCTTTAACACAAAGCAGTGATTCTTAATCTGTTGTTAATAGCTCAAGCGGGATTCTGCTGAGCGCTCTGGAAGGAGCAGAGCAGGAAAACGTGGTCCTTCACACCTACTGCTTCCATATTACTGCTGTGTGTGTAAGAGCTTCTTTCCAGTACTGGTACCTAAACACCGCAACCGCCTGGTCTTTTAAAGCACAGCAAACCACTTCTTTCCATGGATGTGATAGCAGGGGCTCACAGAGGTAGCCCTGGCTGGGGAGGGACGCTCCTTTAGGGGACACTTGGCCTCCTGCTGCTGGATCTCGCTTCCTTTCTCCAGGGATGCTCGCGGAGATGGTGATTTCCAGGCTGTTCCCAGAAGAGTGTGACCAGCAGGTGGAGAGAGGTCATCCTCCCCCTCTGCTCTGCCCTGGGGAGGCCCCATCTGGAGCACTGGGTCCAGTGCTGGGCTCCCCAGTTCCACAAGGACAGGGAACTGCTGGAGAGGGGACAGCAGAGGGCTACAGAGATGATGAGGGGCCTGGAGCATCTCTCTTATGAGGACAGGCTGAGGGACTTGGGTCTGTTTAGTCTGGAGAAGAGAAGGCTGAGGGGGGATCTGATTAACACTTATAAATACCCACCCACTAGGGTGGGTGTCAGGAGGATGGGGCCGGTCTTTTTCCAGTGGTGTCCAGGGACAGGCCAAGAGGAAATGGGCACAGACTTGAATATAAGAAGTTCCACCTAAAGATGAGGAGGAACTTCTTTGCTGTGAGGATGGCAGAGCCCTGGAAGAGGCTGCTCAGAGAGGTGGTGGAGTCTCCTTCTCTGGAGACATTCAAACCCTGCCTGGACATGTTCCTGTGGGACCTGCTCTGGATGGACCTGCTTTGGTAGGGGGGTTGGACTGGATGATCTCCAGAGGTCCCTTCCAACCCCATAGCATTCTGTGAGTGCGGTGTCAGGCACTTCCCAGCTGACTCGGTGCTTTGAGCCTGTCACTCACCCCGGTGCAGAATTAGCTTATTTGTCACAGCAGAAAATATCCATGGCAACTCATTCGCCACTTCTGCGAATCCTCGTGATTTTTGAAGTTTCTCTTTCTGTGAAATGCACAGGGGTGGTTCCACGAACTTTTTTTTTCAGGTCTTCTGCAACTGTCAGGAGTGATGGCTCTGCTTGGAAACGGGTGAAAAATGCACCGGCCCCAGTTGAGAAGAGAGGGTGAGTTTGGGAGTGTTTGGCTCCAGCGTGGACGTGGGTGACTGGGATGGGCTCAGCAAGACAGAGCTGTGTCCCTTATCTCCAGATGGACTGTGCCTGGGTGGGCATTACATGGTTAAAGCAGCACTTTTTTCTCTTAAAAAAATGGATGATGTGGAGCAGGTGGGGCATCACCTGTGCCTGCAGCTTTTTAGGAGTTAATGAAGTTAAGTTTCAGCCTTTGCTTTGAAGTTCTTCTCAGAGGGGCCCTGGTGTGGTGCTGGTGTCAGGGCTGTGCACTTCAGAGGCCACATCCTTTATTTTTAAAAGACTGAGACCATCAAGCTTTGCTGTTCCCAAGTGTTGCTGTGGCTGATGCTGGATGCTCTTATTCCTGAGATACCCCTGGGCTGTCCCCCAGCAGAGCTGGTGGAGCAAGAATTACTGCAGGATAACAGTGTGTGGTCAGGTGAAACTAATACACGGCTTTATTTTACCCCAGTGCTTTTTCCTTTCCTTGCCAGCTCTGTCCCCACGGTCTGTGGGGGGGAGACTGCTGCAGGCTCCCCATCTTTGAATCTCTTCTGGGATGGGGGTTTTATAAGCAGGAGGGAAGGGGGTGATGGAACCAGGGCTCATTTTGCAATGGTACAAAAGGTGTTGATCATCGTAATCGTGTGTGGTTTGCACTGGGCAAGGATGGTGACACAGTTTCCCACAGCATCCTCATAGGTAAGCATAGGAAGCGTGGATTAGAGGAGTGGACAGTGAGGTGGATTGAAAACTGGCTGAAAGACAGAGGCTTGTTATTAGGGGCACAGAATCTAGTTGGAGACCTGTAACAAGTGGAGTCCCCCAGGGGTCAGTACTGGGTCCAGTCCTCTTCAATATATTCATCAATGACCTGGATGAAGGGATGGGTTGTACCCTCAGCAAGTTTGCTGATGGTACAATACTGGGAGGGGTGGCTGACACACCAGAAGGCTGTGCCGCCATCCAGAGAAACCTGGACAGGCTGGAGACTTGGGCAGAGAGATACCTGATGAACTTCAACAACGGCAAGTGTAGGGTGCTGCACCTGGGGAAAAATAACCCCATGCACCAGGACAGGTTGGGGGTTGACCTGCTGGAGGGCATCTCTGAGGAGAAAGACCTGGGAGTCCCAGTGGACAACAGATGGCCATGAGCCAGCAATGTGCACTTGTGGCCAAGAGGGCCAATGGCATCCTGGGGGGCATCAGGAAGAGCGTTACCAGCAGGTTGAGAGAGATTATCCTCCCCGTCTGCTCTGCCCTGGGGAGGCCCCATCTGGAGCACTGGGTCCAGTGTTGGGCTCCCCAGTTCAAGAAGGACAGGGAACTGCTGAAGAGGGTACAGCAGAGGGCTATAGAGATGATTAGAGGCCTGGAGCATCTCTCTGATGAAGAAAGGCTGAGGGACTTGGGTCTGTTTAGTCTGGAGAAGAGAAGGCTGAGGGGGGATCTGATTAACACTTATAAATACCCACCCACTAGGGTGGGTGTCAGGAGGATGGGGCCGGTGTTTTTTCAGTGGTGCCCAGTGACAGGCCAAGAGGAAATGGGCACAAACTTGAATATAAGAAGTTCCACCTAAAGATGAGGAGGAATTTCTTTGCTGTGAGGGTGGCAGAGCCCTGGAAGAGGCTGCCCAGAGAGGTGGTGGAGTCTCCTTCTCTGGAGACATTCAAACCCCCCTGGACACGTTCCTGTGGGACCTGCTGTGGGTGGACCTGCTTTGGTAGGGGGTTGGACTGGATGATCTCCAGAGGTCCCTTCCAACCCCATGTGATGATTTTGTGGTGGGCTCTCAGCTCGCACTGCTGGGTTGTGCCATACCTTCATTGCCTTGTGACCACGTGTAGGACCCTGTTCTGCAGCAGCTGTAGTGCCGACGCTCACGGTGGCCGTACGTCCCACCAGGGACTGATGAGCAGTACCGTGTCACTTGTTTGTTAGTCTGTGGTGTTTGAACGTATAATTTGATTTTTTTTTTGCAGACATGATAGGATTAGACCGCATTAGTCCCAGTATTTGCTCTATAATGTCTTCATTAATGGGTGAGCGCACTCGCAGCCAGTCCGTGGCTGATACCAGTGGGCCAGAGAGGTCTCTACGAGAGAAGGCAGGTTTGGGCTTCTGAGGAACCTGGCAGGCCGGAGAAATGGGTTGATGGGGACCTTGTGGGGTTCATCAGAGGCAAGCGTGACCCCTCTCCTGGGGTGGCTGGCTAGCAGGCAGCTTGAGAGAAGAGCCCCTGGGGGGCTCTGGGTGGCCATTGCGGTGGCCAGGAGCCATCACAGGCCAGCTGTTAGCAGAAGTGGATCCAGTGTGTGGAGGGAAGGGACCATCCCCTCTGCTCAGCATTGCTGGGGGACCCGACTGGGCGCTGGGTCCAGTTTGGGGGTCTCCATGAGGCTGGAGGGATGTGGGTGCCCTCAGCCTGGAGTGGAGGAAGAGCAGAGACCTTACTGCTGTCCACAGCTATGTGATGGGAGTGTGGAGAGGCCAGAACCTCTGCTCCTGACAGGATAGGGCTATGGGGACACAAGGAGATGTGTTTTAATTGGGACTGGGGGCCGAATACTGGGATAGGGGCCTGGAGAGGTGGAGGAAACTCTTCTCTATATTCACCCTGTGGCTGGACAAGGTCCTGAGCTGCCTGACCTGGTTGCTTCTGCTCAGAGCAGGAGATTGGACCTGAGGCCTCCTGAGGCGCCTTCCAGGCTCAGTTCATGTACCATCCTCTCGTTGTTTGGTTTCTGATGCTTAAAACTTGGCAAGTTTGCTTTCAGGTCTCTGCATACTGACGGAGGATGAAGAGAAGCCACATCAGGTTTATGGCTTGTCCCGGCAGTGCTGGGGGAGCACCTGTGATTCCTTTGGACACTTCAGGCTGTTTCATAGACTTCCACGGCACCCCGTATTGTTTCTGCCAGGGGGGGTTCACAGCACAAGACCCTCATTTACTCTTTTTTCCCCTCTCGATTCATGTTCCAGTGGCAGTACTGGGGAGAGGCAGCCATCACTGGGGCTGGCACTGAGGAGGGCAGGAGACCT